>KK119182.1:1516607-1558099 GCA_000611955.2 Stegodyphus mimosarum
TTGTTCGGATTCAGCCGTTCAGAGGGCGCTGCTCAGCATACGCATGCGCTACGGATTTGCAATTCTAATCATTTGCATATCATGCGCTACTTTGCGTTTCCTGAAAATTTCAACTCACTCGCGTAAGTCCTTCATGGTGTTGCAATTTTCACAAACGTGAGTGTATATATATAAGTTTTAACTACATTCATGATCCTTTAGTTTATTTTTCTCTTTTTTATTTCATTTTGATTCCCCTTTTTTATTTCATTTTCTTAGCATTAAGTATTGTTTGAAAAAATAAGACGAAATTCGAATCTGTTGAATTCTTAATTAAAGGGAATGTGTTCGAATTTGCGAGATGACCAAATGCATATTTTATGAATTGTTGACGGTTGTATGGAAAGATTTCAACTTTCCTTGAAAAATCGGATTCTTTCCATGGAACCAGCAATGATTCTTCTGTTTCATTTTGCTGTTTTACTTTTAATTTATACTTCTATTTCTTTATTCATTCCGATTATATTTCCACAGCAGTGCTTATTAGCTCGCAAAAATGCTTTCTTAATCGCCAGTTTTTACCACAATAACACACTTTTGCATTCTAAATTTTAGTTCGAATTTCCTAGGAGATAATTCCCTTTATTTTATATATTACTATACTGAATTATATATGTATCATGGTATAATGATAGCACACTCGGCGTGTATTCGAGAAGTCCAGGTTTGAGTCCTAGCGAGGGCATTGAACATTTTTCACGTCCCCTACTTTAAAATAACCTGACGACCCTATAGTGGCGCTCGAACTAAAAAAGGGGTGAACGATAATTCGTCACCACCAAGATTTGGCTTTTAGGTCCCCTCATCCCCACTTGCTGTTTAAAAGGGGTGTAAGATATTTTCTCTCTCCTTCCAGCATGCCTCCGTATTGTAACGGTAGCACACTCGGCGCCTATTCGAGAAATTCAGGTTCAAGTCCCGGCGAGGGCAGTGGACATTTTTCACGTGTCTCTTGCTTTAAATTAAGCTAATGACTCTATAGTGGCGCCCGAACTAAAAAGATAGTGAACAATAATTCGTCACCACCAGGATTTGGCTCTTAGGTCTCCTCATCCCCAGTCGCCCTTTAAAAGGGAGAGTATATAAGGTTCACCAGAGGAAGGGGCTCTCAGACCTGGCGAACTTCAGGCTGCCTTACCCGGTTAAAAGTGCCCTAACCTCCAGAGGCAATCCGAGAGAGCGCCATTCCCCCCGACCAACCCAGAGAAACTTCAAATATCTCAAAGTCTGGGTTATATAAATCTCAACGCTTAAAAATCACAAGTCAACACAAAATGTCAGACAGCGTCTGTCCCAAGTGTTGACCAAGGGAAGCCCATCCCCATCGAACAATCTGCAATATCTGACAATGTAACGTCTCCACAAGGGGCAGACAAGATAGTATCAGTACGGTCCTGCCAAGCCTGAACCTACCACCAAATAAACCATGGTTCTAGTCCTGTGAAGACTGTTTTATTTACTCCAGAAGTTGAGGCTGTTTAGATATTGGTCTAGCCAGTTTACTGAGACAGAAACCCGGATCTCGTCCCATAAACTGGTCAGTTCCGAAAAGTCAAACCCAGTCGACCTCTGGGGATGGTATGTGACATAATAAGTCCAGGGAAACCTGGTTACCAGCGGGTACGACGAGGAGGCCTATGTCGGAGGGACAGGAGAGACTATGTGGTGCGCGTCACTGCCACTCACTCTCAGAAGTTCCAAATGGAACCCCGGGTCTCCTCCCATAAAATGGTCGATTCCGGAAATCCAATCTTTCCCAACGTCAAGGAAGTATACGTCTACTCCCGTTGGGGGTATATAAGGTATTTTCTCCCTCCTTCTAGCGTGCCTTCATGATGTAACGGTAGCATATTCGAGAGGTCCAGGTTCGAGCCCTGGCGAGATCATTGCACATTTTTTACGTCTTCTGCTTCAAAATAACCTAATGACGGTAGAATATATATAATATAATTCGGCGCACCTTTAGGCAAGTTAATCATGAACTTGAAGGTGCTCCATCGCCTTTTTTGGAAGTCATCTAGTATTTGAAAAGGCAGAAATCTTTCAGAAAGGCCCCTTACCATAATGAAAATCAGTTTCTAATATGCACTGTGTCTACAAAAGTCCTTCCTTTATTTTCGCAACCGTTTGTCGTAAACATGTACACTGCGGGAAAAAAAATGGGACAGTTCTATATCATCCGTTCTACTGGCCCGATTGACGAAATTCAAATTGCGTTTTCCAAGTATCGAAAGCGCGACTTAGGATATGTATTAGATTTATATATAGCATTGTTCTAATATAGGTATTTTGACACGAAATCGGACTTTTTTTGAAATGACATGACAATTTTTTCCATATTTCGATTCTACAACTCAAATTATGCCAAACTGCCAAGTTTTGTAAAAAGCGCACGGGTAGTTTTTAAAAAATTAGCTCTCAAAATTTTAGCTTCTCAGCGTTAAGTCAATTTGGCGTATATTTATTAATATCTCTTTTTTTATTACACTTACTTGATTCCTTCTTTCACAGTTCGAAATTTCGGTTCACTCCAAACAAAATTCACCCATTTTTTATGATTTACTTTCAAAATTTGTATTTTTAAATAATTTTTATAAATTTTTGAAAAAAATTTTGAGTTATAACCTATAAAAGTTTTACCATCAACTTAAAGTAGATGTATTTCTAAGTATACTTACAAAAAATTAGAGCTTTTTATTCAAAATTTTCGAAGATATACGTGAATTTATATATTGGCGCGTTTTGAAATTTGGCATATTTGTTGAAAGCGATAATAACATCTACGTGGTTTACGCATTTTGCTTAAATTATTTGAAACAAACGGTGTGACTTTTCTTCCGCTTATGCACAACGTGAAAAGGTAGGAAAGCTGTAACTTTTTTTTTCTTCTCCATTACAATGGAAGGGATAGGAAAATAGGTTGCCATGTATTAAGAAGTTCGCCAAGTGAATTATTTTTGGCGCAAACTGAAAAAAATTCGCCCAATTAAATTTTTGAATTTCTTCGGAAATTTCCAAGCAAATTTTACAAAGTTTATTATTTAGGCATAATTTGAGTCGGTTATTGGTGTTATATCAGAAAAAGCCCCATTTTGTGTCAAAATACCTATGTTAAAATAATGCTATATATAAATCTAATATATATCTTAAGTCGCGCTTTCGAAACATAAAAAAACGCAATTTGAATTTCGCCAATCGGCCCAATAGAATAGAAGATATAGAGCTGCCCCCCCCCTTTTTTTTTTCGCAGTGTACTTCCGATTAAAAAAAAAGTTTTGAATGGCAAAATGATTCATGTTTTGGCATTTTTAAATTTAATTAATTTTTTTCTAAAAATTACAGTATATAACTTTTTACGATGCCCATATAGTAGAAATGGGCAGCATGGAAGATGTAGCTGCCTTCACAAGACTAGAACAAACACCCTTCCTACAATGGTCTGTAAGATGCGGCACGGTACTGTTAAATCTGACTCTGGCTAGATTTTTCAGAGTTTGACGTTGTATGAGCTGTTGAGTTTTAACGCTGCGTATACGTTGTAAGTAACGATATTTAATATTAAATTCGGAAACCATATTCAGGGGCGGTACACAAATGGACAAGCAAAATGTTTGCATTTGTACGTAACTAACAATAAAATGTCGTTTAGAAAAAAGGTTTCTCATGTTAATAGATTGAGTGACAAGCAACACTATGCAGATTATTGTGAAAAATATTGATCAATATAATTTGTTTTAAAAAATAGAAACCGTATTCACACAATCTTACCGAATTGGTGTTGTAGAAGGTGTCATGCTGCCGTAATGCCGCGAATCCAACTCGTAATATTATTTGCATTAATTTAAAATGAGAAATATCTGTACTTTAATGAATTTTTTGTACGTTTACCACATTACGATTCTAAAGTAATAAAACTTCGTGAGAATATTAAAAACGTGTTTTTAGACTTTGAAAAACTTATAAATTACTAGTGTCAAAATTCTTTCGGATACCGAATGCAACAAAATTATAACTGGTAAATTACAAAAGATTATCATTCGATGACATTTAAGAGGAAAAAAATAAACCTCGTATTATTCTAATTTATTTATTAATCGAGCCATCAATGCAAATTCAAAATGACGTTAGATGTCGCAAAATTTGAAATTAAATATCTCGGTCAGTTTTGTCGTACGGGAATCAAACATTTTGTATTTTATTTTTTATAACGAGTACACGATTTTCCTAAACGTAGGTATAAGTACCGGAGGAACCTGTAAAAATTATATTTCGTAATAATATTAAAAAGAATTGATTTCTTTAAATTTAAAAAATGCCGAAACATAAATCTTTGCAGTATTTAAAACATTTTTGTGACTGGAAGAATACATCTAAGACCAACAGTTGCTAAAATAAAGGACGGGTTTTGACGGGAAGAATAAAATTTTTGAGGTACCATATATTACTACCATATATTTTTGAGGTACTATATATTACATAAGTACTACGATGTTAACAAATTCATCTGCGTATAATATGTGTTTTAATTTTATTTTACAGGTGAAAAGTGTGATGCACCAACAGAAGACAGAAAACATGAATTGCCTGAGAAGTATGTAAATGTTTACAAGCTGGTACTCTTACCTATATAATTATAAAATCTTCTTTACAAAAGCATATCCCTTTCGCTTATAATGGCTTGTATATGCAGCAAGTATATAATGAGTAATAAAATCTGAAATCAATGTTTGAAGAACAATGATATTTTTCAAAACTGTTTCAATTTCTGATATAAAACAAAAGGATGGCTTAATGCTTATTCTTGTAGCTCTCACGTATATGCGAGTGTGAGCCCGGCAACAACGGCAGTGGTAAGCATGGTTACAGAATGTTTGCCAACATTAGGAAACCTTCGTCATTCTTTTGGGAGTATCTCGTGTTAAAGTTAGTTTTAATTTTAACTTTACATTATAAAATGGAGTTCTGGTTGGTGACATACGAAATGAAATCCGCTGCGTATATTACGGAATTTTTAAATTTGCTGCATTTATAAAATAAGGTTAAATGTTCAAAAAATCCAGAATTGTATTTTAATTTGTCGTAGTTGGCTACACATTCTGTGTCGGAGCCTATTCCAGTCAGGTGTGTAGAGAGAGATAATACCTAACGGTAAAAGCATTTTGAGAGTCTTGCCTACGACACTCGTCAACAGTATTTTTTAGCAATATAAATAGCATTGTTGTCTGCTTACAGGCTCCTAATGGATTGTATGCATACGGAACGGATGATAGCTTCATAAAATTTATTTTCACAAAAGAAACACTTTACAGTTCTGCACTTTTCCAAAAAATACTTGTAAGCTTTTCTCAGTAGGACAGAGCACAATCAGTAGCTACCACTTCAAAATACTATGAACGTTAAACACAACGCAATGCGAAGCGCATCCAAAGAGCGAAGGCTCCGAAAAGGCTTCATACTCCAAAGTCATCTCTGACCTAAAAAACTGAGAATTCACGCTCTCTCTGGTCTTATATAAATTTCCCCCGGCTGCTGGGAAATTTACAGTACTTTCCCGCTCTCGAAATTACTGAAAGGCAATTGCGGTTACAGTTTCGTTCTTATAAGTATCAATTACACTTATTCAGTTACAGTTACACAGCGACTCGACGCAAATATCGCTAAATGATTACCAAGTTTGGCGATAAAATTTAGTCTTCAAAACTATTGCCAGTTTGGCTATATCTCGCCAATTCAACGAGACAACTGTTTAACGAAGTTTTAAATAGACTTACCCCTGTAATCTTATTTTTCCAATAAAGCTTTGCTTTTTGGAGGCACTTCATGTTGTATTGTACAAGAAATACTATAATTTTACATATAATTTGACTAAAATTCATTACATATGTACAGAATTCGTAACAGTTTTAATAATGTTTGAAATCAGACTTTCAAACTGAAAACATGTTCTTTTACTAAATATACGGTATCTGCACTAAAGGTAAAATACATAAATAATAGTTATAAGTAGAACAGTAGAATACTACAGAATAGTAGTTTTGCTATTTTGCGAACACACAGGTAAAATTCTGTCTTGCAGTGAATATTTCTCAAACTCAGATAGACAATCATAATAGTGTTTTTTTTTTTTTTTTTTTTTTTTTTTTTTTAATTTTTTTCTGTCTTTGAATGTTTCCGAAAATAAATGAAAATGAGACTGTAACGGTATTACCCAAAGTAAATTACCAAAATGGCTCCTGGAATCTCCCCTTTCATCACATTTATTACTTGCGTTGTAGATTTTTCAAAATTTTCACCGAAACTGAGAAGACTGATTTCTTTCATATAAATGTATTTCTGCAAGTTTTAAACTTAACTGATTTCGCTTTTTTTACGCAGTGTCTCCCAAAGTAAGTCTAGTCCAGATACTAACGAGAATTTATCAAGCGATGTCCTGGAACTGTTTGCGACTTCAAAGGAAATGGAGAGTATAATAGATGAAGAAAATCAGGTATGTTTAGGAAGTGTGCTATTTATTTACTTTTCAGCATATAAAAATATCTAGAAAGTTTTAAACAAAGAACTTCAGAACTGAAGTTTTCCCTTCCCTCTTGTATTTTGCCTATGAAATTTTATTTTCTGGATAACATCTGGAATCATTCACAGATTGTGTATTCTTAGAAGTAACTTTGCTTTAAAATATTTTGCGTATAAATGTGCTTAAGATTATTATTAGTATTACTGCTTATGCTTACATTTTTATTTCTTTTAGATTATAAAAGAAAAGTAGTTAAAAATAGTGTCGGTTTTAAAAGAAAAGCTGACTGTAAACATTTAGCTTTGTGCCATGTCCTAAAAGAAGTATTATGAAAGCTTAAATTCAGAGAACTGCAAAATTCTTACATTGGAACTTTAAAGATTTTATCAAATAGATAATTTAATGCAAAGTTATTTTGTCCAGCCCTGCCACAGGTATTAAGAATTCATTTCTTCTCCCTGTTTGAGGTAGGGGATGCTGGTTTCTCATTGTTCGATCATTAACTAGAATTTATCGCAAACAACTCGTTTTTGCAATGCGAAGTGGTTGCATTGCCTATTTCATTGACAAATAAGGACTGTACTGTATGCCCCATTTTGTATCCATTGTTAAATTGTTGCAAGATCAAGCAATTGTTTTCGTCAACACCTCGTCGAACGCAATTTTGCACGGAAGTTTTGCTGTCAGGAAATTTACGTAGTTAGTCCCCTTGATCCTTCCGCCTTTTTGATTGATTCATCTGTACAAGTTATTTTAAGTTTCTAAGAGTTTAGTTTTTAAACATACTTTACTGTCTATTCTCGTTTCCCACATACTGTTCCCTACCAGAATAAGTGTTTAGTATCGCATTTCATGTAAATGGATGCAAAGAGTATTTAAGGAAGATTTCGCTTACTTCAGCAGAAGAGCTTACGAGTCCTTAGTTGCGCGTGTTTACCGTCAGGCTGTTTCGTTGTTCAAAATTTAACTACTCTCGGCCGTACTGTACGTGCCTGCTGATAGTCGCCGGTTATATATAATTTTGCACAGCTTCAGCTAAGTTCTGTTTAGTTTAGCATTAGATTAGTTTCTTAGTTTCTTATCTTGAATAAAGGCCCAAGTGGAGGCTTTTCTGTAAGCTCGAGAAAGGGGCCATCTGGGGGCTTAGTTTCAGATAATAAAGGATGACTTTAACCCTTTCTCTGAACTTTTCATGTAAATTCATTGTGGCAAGGAGAGCAAGACTGCGCCTTTCGTTTGCAAAGCCTTGAGCACCATACAAGTGACAGTACGACTTCGCTCAGTTCCGCCTCCCAATTTTGAAGAAGAACATCCCGGGGGGACGATACCACCCCTCTTCCTCTACCAACCTCTTGAGTGAACGCTCGGCTCTCCGCATATTTAGAGTGGCCCCATGTCGCACAGACACTATGTATTCACAAACATCCATGCTTTCCCCGGGATTCGAACCCGGGCCTTACGGTATCCCAGTAGGCTCCATGAAAAAATCTACATGTATATATGTATATTTCTCGATTTATCACAAAACGGCGATACCTAGAACCATCAAATTTTGAATAACGTAGCCCTCCACCCGAACATGTGCACCTGCCCAAATTTTGAATTTCGAATTTTATATTTCACATTTTGTGAACGTTAATGAATTTTTGATTCACAAACTAAACAATTCAAAAACGAGAAGTAGCAACATTATACAGAATAAAACATTTTTATCTCCAGCGCGCAAGTTTCTCTATTGGAAAAACTAAAGATATGCTCTTTTTAAATATTTTGTGATTTTGCTATTGAACTGAATTTTATGTAAGTGTGAAAAGCGTGATATTTAATTAATTAATTTAACACACAAAGCGTTAATAATAAAAATGCAAAAGTAAAAATGTTTTTCAAGCCATCTTACTCAGAAAACTGAACGAGGGTATGATTAACTGAGAAAAGACTGAAAAAATAGAATAATATATGTCACCTCTTCGAGAATTCTAAACATATGCTGCTATGTTACTATTACATTTTTTCTAATTTTGCTGTTTAACTGTATATGGTGTTAGTGCGGTTTAATAATAAAGCTAAGCAAAAAGAAATGGATTAGCCGGGGTGAGTGGAACAGCAGACTAGTAGACTACGAGCTCGCGTAAGAAAAACTTTAACAAATCGTTTTGGGCGACCATTAGACTCTGAATCCTTTCAGAATTTTTTTCCGTTACAATTAAAATTTCCAAGATATAACTTCCATCGTGGCCGTTTTCTGAACGCAAAGTCACCTACGGAGAAACGAAATGAACATGTGAATGTTTTTTTTTCTGCTACACAAAACCCCAGTTGTGATACAGGGTTCAAATGAACTTCTAACGCAAGTTCTAACAATAACATGAATTTTAATAAGATAAAACCATTAACTTTCGCAGTGTATGACAATGTGGGACTTTGATACAATCAGTCCCTTAAATTTATATATTTGTAAACAGGAAAATACACTATCGCTATTACATTATACACGAGGAGTGATAGCTCTAGCGTGTCAGCATGCCCGTTGCTCCAGCAGGAAAAGTTCTCGTTCAACTTCAACTTAAAACATATCGCCGAAGCTATTACACAAAGTGTAATTTTGCCGTCTCTGTGAGAATTAAGGCGCATGATGATAAGTGTTTCCTGGCGTGATAATCTTGCTAAGGAGAAACGGAGGTAAGGAGAAGAAGGAATTGGGCCATGAACAAAATTCAGCTCGTGTGAACAATAACTAAGTAGTGAAATTGTGATCATTATCAATGAAAAGGTGAGCCGCCAGAGGTCGAGTACTGTCTGTGTACGAGAAGAAATATCTCCCGCCACAGTGTCTGGCAGGTGGCGGTCTATATAGCGGTAGCTAGTAGTATATTTCAAATAGGGGGCGAACCAAGGGTTACCAGTTCATCTTTAAATGAATGGCAAACTGAAAAGTAAATCTTCAAGACACCCCTGCGGAAAATGAGTCAAGGCTCGTTTCTACGGCATAGGACAGCTGCAGACTAACTGACGAGAGCTTTTCTTATGATAGACAAACTGTAAGCCTGTCTTCGTGCAGAATTTCATAGTTGAATATTTGCGAGTAGTTAACGTAATCACTAATGATAGCTTTATACGTCCTCGCTCTTCTCAGGAAAAACCTTTTATACATCACTGTGTCATTACCTGCGCTGAACTCCTCGGGGGTGGTATTCCTTCACTCGTACGTAACAAAGGTGTCCATATTCTGACCCTGATGAAAAGATTTCTTTATCCCTTTGATCCTTCGAGGCTGCAACCGGAATCGTTAACAAAGGCACTCGTGTCAATAGGATTTCTGTGATTTGTAAGAGGTACCAATATCCGTAAATCATTCATCCTAGATAAAGAATCTGTATGCGACCTTGTCACAAAATTCACAAACTTGTCAACTTTCATCTATTTTTGGCTGCCTCAAAGTTTTGGGAGCGGGGGGAGAGATAAAGCAATTCTTCGAATGTCGGCTGAAAAGTCCAGAAGTTGCTATATCGGCAAAAAAAAAAAAACGACTTTGATGTATAAGGTATACCGTAGCTTATACTACGGAGTGTCTTGAAAGGTTGGTCTTTACATTGCAAAATACTAATTAAAACAAGTGTTGTGTCTGTGTTTCGTTTTGCCCACTTGTTAAAATTTTTGCTTTTTTGCTGGTAGGACTGCGAGATCTACCGTGTTTTGTTTTTCGATGCTTCCACGTATTTACAATTCAATATCATTATAATGTAACTTATTGTTACTATTTTTACTGATATCATTTTTGACTGCTTTTAAAATTCCTTCTATTTATTCCTTCTTTTTAAAATTTCTGAAAGCAATATAAATGAAATCAGTCCTTGCTTCTTAAATTTGCAGTTTTTGCTTTTCAATTTCTTAATCTTTTGAATTTTATATTTTCTTGTTTAAGTGTTTCACTACATTAAAATACTTTTCATTATGTCAAAAGAGTATTAAATATCGATATCGGGAAAACTAATTAAATATTGGAGAAATTAATTAAAAATTAGATATCGATACCGTAGATATCCGATATCGATATTGAAAAACTAATGTCTATCCTTGCTCATAAGTCGTGTTTTAAATGCTGCTTCTGGAAAAGAAGCTGAGATGACATCAATCAAACTATTCGTCAAAATTAAAATTCAATTTTGAAAAGAGTTAAATGTTCCATGCAGCTGGAGAGTACTTAATCTGTAATTTTAGTTTGCCTGTTTTTGGAACTATTTGGTTGAAATTTAATTTGCTCGAAAAAAATAATGAGAGTATAGAAATTCATTTTTACGGAATCATCATATAATGTTGAGTATGTAAAATTATTATTAAAATTGTATATAAAATAAAACTGAATAGATATGTTGGCAGAGAAATATGTTTATCCTTTTATGGAGCTAGTTTTGTAAGTAAAGAAATAATAATTTAGTAGAAATTATTTTAAATCTCTTTCAAGAATTATCTGTTATGCACATATCAAAACTGAGAATGAAAGTTAACAAATTGCGCTGGGTAATTTTTTGTTGAGGGATTAAGGAATTTAGAGAAATGTATTTATCCATCCCCCCTACGGTTACGTTATTAAGATGCTATTATCTAAGATATAATTTGAAATCTTCGTCGTTCTCAATTTCAGGTTCACCGAAGAATTATATGATGGCGCCATCTGTTGAATATAATTTGAAATCAAGGCTTTTGAAAATCAGATTCGGGAATTAATTTATAGAAGACTTTTTACACAGCCTCCTCTTCTTTGATATTTTAAACGTAGCTTTAATTAATACAAATTATAAAATATTAAATGAAATACCTAATCATTCAATATTTTTTCATTTAAAGTTTTTAAACAAAAAACATAGTGCACTTTTTGTGCTTTCTGTTTTTGTGGTTTCTGCTGGCTTCATACACATGTTTTGATGCCAATATTTAGCTTCAGTGGATCCTGCATGCATTCATTATACGTTGCATAAAACATAATCTTGTTTACTCTAAATGAGTGTATTAATTTTTTCGGGTTGAAACTGGGAAAAACAGAGAAGTTTAAAAAGCTTTTTATTAATAAACACCTTGCTTAATTATATTACAGAGATGAGAACAAATTTATTCAATTAAAATGTTAATTGATTTAATATTCTATTATATGAATAGAATATAGTATTTAAAAAAATTTCTATTTCTAGAAATAAATCATTTCTTCTGACAGCTTTTTCTTCTGGGGAGGTAAAATTTTCCAATACTGATCAAATGGAAGAGAAACACACCAGGGTAAAATTTAAAGCTAGGCAAAAAAATCAAACTTATTTTGGCATAGATTTAAGTAAAACTCTATAACTCTATCGATTTCGTAGGCGACCATGCATAGCTCCCTGTTCTTCAAGAGGTTTAAAAAAAAACCACCATAGCAGTATAGATAGACAACAGTTAGGTTATATTATTTGAATATGCACGACAACTGTCTGCTAGGGGAAAGGATGCCTTGTGAAGGACTTTCTAATGGAAGTTGAAAGGGCTCGTATTCACGTTGAGCGTGGAAAAAATTACAAAACTTCAGCCCTTCGTCATTAAATTCAATCATCCCTTCGATTAAACCGATTAAACAAGACGGCTGCCGCCCAACCGTTATAGTGGTTAGCGTCGCTGACTGACGTGCCGAAGGGCTCAGGTTCGAATCCCAGAGAAGGCATGGATGTTTGTAAATGTATAGTGTCGGTTTTGCATGGCGGCACTCTAAATATGCGGCGAGCCGAAAGTCCTCTCATGTGGTTTGCTGGAAGGGGAGAGGGGTGGAAACCCCTCAGACACGTTCCCCTGGGGTGCTGTCCTTCAAAATTGGGGGCGGAACTGAGCCAAATTGAACTGTCACCTGTTAGGTGCTCAAGGCTGTTGCCAACAACAGGCGTAATCTTGCGCTCCTTGACATGGGAAATTTCGTCGGCTTGGGCTGTCTTTGTCAGACAAATGAGCATGAGTAGCAACAAGACCGCTATATAATGACCCTCTTTTTGAGTGTTAATGAGGTGGAATGGAAAATTTAAATTTTATACATACTTCAAATTTTATATTTTAATAGCTAGAATAAAACAATACATCAAATTTTACATATTTTAAACAGTATGGCAGAATTTGGAGACTACCTGTGAAGTGGCCTCTGACAAGAAAAGTAAAAAGTTTAGGTCTGAGGCGCATATCTTATTTTGATCTTGCATACATCAGGTCTTGACAGTGTTTCTTGATTTTAGAGATTCGTTTCCAAGAGGCTTTATTTATTTATTTATTTAAAAGTATCTTTAGAACTAGTCTTTTTCATTGTCAAATCATTTGTTACAGTGATATGCAAACTTTAAGGATCGTTCACTTTTCTGTAGTATTATCGCAATTGAGAGGCGCAAAGAAAGTCATGGCACAGAGATCTCTTAATATACACCACATTAATGATTAAGGAAGATACATGTGCAGAAAAAGATACAGAAATTAAAACGAGGGGGGAAGTAATACGACAAAACTATAAATGATGATTACTCTAGATGGATCCATTCCATAGATGCAATGAAAGCAATTCCATAGATCACATCTTGCAGCAGCAATAATTGCTTTGGAATGTCTTCGTTCATACTTAACATGAGGTGGTTCATAATCTATTTGGGAAATAGTCTCCAGTTCTCTGTAACTATTCATTTTAGCTGATGGACTTCGTAAAGTGGATGTGAGTGTGCAACAAGACAGCTTCGCAGAGTCCCATACATATTCTACAGCAATGATCTCCGAACCTTTTCGTATCCTAACACGAAAATAATTATAATCCATTGTAATATAATATGATATATTGTATCCCATGTAAAATTACATGACATATGTGATCAAGTAGTCGCAAGTAATCTTTAGCGTATTTCTCAGTCGTACCCCCTAAGTACCATTTTGTGCTCCTGGAATGCATGTACTCCGCTTTGAAGACCCCCATTATATAACGAGAGGTTCTCAATTGCCTTGCCACAAATATCTTAATTGCCAAGGCTTCCCTCATCCCCCCCTGAAATTTTAAAATTTACCCGTAGGGACATTCTTCCATGGTTAAATTTCATAGTTTCAGGGGTGGTGCGGGAAGCCTAACTTTACCTGTTTCTTACCGTGCAGTTAAAAAATAATCTAAACTTAAATATTTTTATACGTATGTACTTTTCGAGTATGAAAACGCGAGAGAGGAATTAGCTTCTAACGATGATGAAAAGGATGAATGGGACAAAACAGGTTGAAAACCAATGATCTATAAGATTGCATTTTGCGGACACTCAGTCCATATGAGATTTTCTAATAGCTCATCTGTAGCGCCTATACGATGAGATGTGGCATTATTATATTTACGAAAAAGGAAGTGAAAAACAGTAGTGCTTCAGAAAAGACGCACAAATGAAAGATCACATCACTGTGCTAGTAGTATACTGCTCTAGAAACCTGATCGAAAATGTGAAATTCAGTTCAAAAATCCTGTTTCTCAACTTCTGAAAAACATCTATCAACGCACGCATATTTGCTCCAGCACTCTTGATCTTTTCGGAAATAATATTTCTTTGGTATTCATTGAAGACTGATTATCGCATCATTTTGGATAGTTTGATTTGCCTGACACACTGACCAATAGAACCTAGCTAGTTTGACTAGAGAACACAATGAAGTCAGAGGGTGTGAAATCTGCCGACTGAGATATTTGCGGTAAGGCAGAGAGAAATCTATGCCCAAACACAAAAACCCAAAACTCCTTTCTGAAATTCCTTTTGCACAAAGTGCGACTTTGCGCTCAAACGGTCAGAAAACAGTTTAAATTCATTGGATTGCAACACAAGTTTTGTTGTATCGGATGATATAACCTCCTGTATATTCTCTTTAAAAATATTCTAATGCCTATTGATTTCTAAATTCGGTGAGCAGTTGTCATGACGTTTCCGAAAACACGTTTTGAATAGAATATAGTATATCAAAAATGTAAAATAAAGAAATAGAATAAGCTTTTAAATAAGATGAGACAACTTAAAAATTGTATCACGTTATTGCATACATACATAATTATTCCTCAGTTCCTTTCGGAATTCGAATTGTTTATATGAATTACTTTTAACTTTTAGGTCCCATCAGTAATCGAAGAAGAAGTTGCCAGAGATCTCCGTCTGAAAGGAAGTGATGCGGAGCTGTTAGAACTCGAGATGAGAGCCAGAGCCATTCGCTCTCTTCTTAAAGCAAGAAGCCAAGCTGCATCAGATCAAGAGAAAGACAATTCCATGCCTAAAACATCAGAAAATTAAAACTATTAAAAATACGGTTCTGAATTCTGTTAGATATCTTTTCTCAGAACTATCATTTACTGTAATATTTTTCTCCTTGCTATGCTTTTACGGATACAAAATCTATAATTTTGTTTACCACATCCAGTGAAATATTTTAATTGAAATACTTTAAACAAGAGCTAATTAACGCCCTGCTCTATTTAATCTTAAATTGCAGTTAAATAGGTATTTTTGTTAATTTTTATTATTTCAGTAGCTCTGAAAATAAAATAAATTTTTCTTTTAATTATTTTTGTAAATTATATTTGTCAATATACTTTTTGAAAATTTAATAAAACCTGTTTAAATTGCTGCTATGGAAACCTTGATTTTGTGCTTCATTTACTATAATGCGTATGCATACATTTACGGCATACCATCTTTGTCATACAAAAAATGTATTCCAGCTGTATTCTTCGCGGAAAATAAAAATTTTGATCTAATAAAAATATATGCCTGAACATTTAGTTTTACCAAATTAATTGCTTAAAATTATGCTTATTTAAAATTTCATATTTCACTTTTTTCATTCATTGTTTTAAATCTGTGTTTCTGGAAATCATCTGTCTGGGATTTCTAAAACCATTGAATAGTTGATATATCTTCACATTTAATTTTTGAAGGAACAGATTGGCTGCATAGATATTTCTTTGAATTTTCCGGTGAAATTATCTGTAAAAGATAGCTGAATGGTAAGTTTAAAACATAGCTGGAGTTTTCGCATGTTTCATCGTAATTAGTTAACAATCTACGATGTCTCGCGTTTCACCGGTGAGCGTCTAAGGCAAGAGATTTCGCCACACCAAATTAGCACTGGAATTTTGGAAAATGTAAAAAAACATTTTAGAAAACAAATCGTATTCGAAATCTGGGAAAATGCAGATATATGAAATATTATTAATATAAATATTTGTAAATTGTAATTAATTATTCTGATAATACTGAACTCTCTATCCCAAGATTAACAAAAATTAAAATATTGTTTCTATTCTATTTACTAATTGCATCGACCAGCCTGGGCTTTCGCTAAGAAAGCACAATTTTCCCAAAACTACTATGAACAAAAATTATTTTCTTGATTTTAATACACTGCTGGCCACCTTAAATGCAACACCCTGAAGGAAGCGTGCAAATAACATGAAATTTACAATATGCATTAGCGGAGGTGAGATATGCAAATGATTAGAATTTCAGCGCAGACGCACATCACGTGTGCCTGTGGCGCCACTTCAAAGCGCTATTTAAGGCTTGGGGAGTTTTCGACGATTTCAAGTTCGGCAATTATATTTTTCTTGTGGTTAAAAAAAACGATCAATTATGCCTCGTAGTAAACAGCGATCATCGTTTGATCAAGTATCCGAGTTCGACAGAGGAAGGATAGTGACCGACCGAGAGTGTGGATTATCTTTCAGTGAAATCGGTAGTCGCGTTGGACGAAACCAAGCAACTGTAATGCCGATATGTGACCGTTGGATGCAGGAGGGTACGACGGACCGACGTGTTCGATCGCATCCCCCTCAGTGCGCCACTTCACGTGATGACAGGAACATTGTGCGCATGGCAGTGACGGATCGCTCAGTCACATCACGAACCGTAGCACAGCACATTCAGTCTGTAACGCATCACCTAGTGTCTGCGCGTACCATTCGACGCCGTTTACAGCAGAGTGGTCTGTACGCAAGACGTCCATCGGTTCGTCTACCCTTGACGCAGAACCATAGACATCTCCGCCGCCAATGGTGCGATGAAAGAAGGATGTGGACGGCAGAATGGAATGAAATTGTCTTTACTGACGAGTCACGCTTCTGTCTGCAACACCACGATAGTCGGATTCGAGTCTGGAGACACCGTGAAGAGAGGATGCTGAACAGCTGCGTTATGCACCGTCGCACTGGTCCTGCACCGGGTATTATGGTATGGAGCGGTATTGGATATCACTCTCGCACTCGTCTAGTACGCATTGCCGGTACTTTAAACAGCCAGCGCTACATCTCCGAGGTGTTGGAGCCAGTTGTCCTTCCTTACCTTCAAGGCTTGCCCACAGCCATATTTCAACAGGATAATGCGCGACCACACGTGGCAAGCATTGTCCAAGTGTTCTTCGTCAACCGCCAGATTGAATTGTTTCCCTGGCCGGCTCGCTCTCTGGGTCGTTCGCCGATAGAAAACATGTGGTCCATGGTTGCTGAGCGATTGATCTAGATTACATCCCAAGCGGCTATACCAGATCAACTTTGGTAACGTGTGGAAGCTGCTTGGTCTGCTGTACCCAAGAACATATCCAAAGTCTTTTTGAATCAATGCCGAGGCGTGTGGCAGTGGTGATCTCCAACAATGGCGGCTAATCTGGTTACTGATTCTAGAAGGAACCACACTTCGCAGAAATCTATAAATTTAATCATTTGATAGTTGGTCGATATGCTATCTACTAAATAAATTTTGTTGTGATATCTCTTGTCTTTCTTGGTGTTGAAATTTGGGTGGCCAGCAGTGTATAAAAATTCTCCTGGTATTTTATAAATGGATTTCTGTGCTTTTAATATACTGCCTTTATTTCTTTAACATATTTTAATATGCACGTATATATACGTTCTTACATATATCACAAAAAATATTCTAGGCCGTATATATACGGCCTTGCTGGTTAGAGTGTTAAGATGTATGTTAGTATATGATGCTCGTTTTAACCTGCTTAAGAAATTATCCGGAGTTCGAGAGTGTTATGTTTCTTCTGGTTTTAAAAATACAGCGCATTTGCTCTAGATGGCGCAGGTAAAAATTGGCGCAGGTAAAATATTAAAAAACTAACATTGCTCAGGGAGTATAAAGCTAGCCAGAAGTTAATTTAAGTACATCTTCCCATTCCTTCAGTTCATACGACGAAATTCACATTTGTTGTAGTAGAACTCCAAATGCTCAGACTAAATGTACCACAACTGATCAGGATAATTGGAAAACGTAGATAAATGGTTTTCTTTTCTATAGGCAAATATGTATTTACTTTAATGCCGAATGAGAGAATTTTATTTCTTTACCGTATTTTATTTTATCAAAGATTATGTAGCTAAAATGAATCAAACTTTTTGCTTTCGTTCAGCAAAATACAAAGCACACATCCTTTATAAAATTAAACAACAATATATTTTTTTCAGACATACAAATTATACAATATATTCCAAACAGGTATTTATTTCTTCTGCAAGTAAAATAAAACAGTGCAGTTAATTTTATTTACTTCAACATTTTAATTCATTGCATAATCTTGTTTTGATTTTTACTACACAAGAGAATAGAAAGCTATTTAAAAGCATAAAACAGGATTTAAACTTATTTACGTTTCATTGCAATTAAGCTAAGTTAGATGTTGGCCACAATAATTTAGTATGTTTTTAGGAAAGAAGCATTTGTTATGGTTAAACTATAACTCGAATAATAAACAAAGAATGGTGTGTATTTTTTATAGTATGTAATTGATTTTTCCGTAATGTTATGAGTCAAACGACATGTGATAAGATGGTGAAAATATAGGCGTCATAAGATAAGATTTTGACCCTTGACATTTTATTGAATTAAATAATGTAAATACGTGTGACATGTATTGACATACAATTAAGTTATTTTTTATTGCAACCCAATAAATATACTTCATACATTCACTTAAATTAAAGTAGTAAGTCTTAAAATATAAGTTATGTATTTATGCTGTACTACTTAACTGTTTGTGTACTTACTACGTGTTGTGTAAATTAAAAAAAAAGAGGGATGAGGGAAACTTCGTAAAAAAGATTAGCAACCTTAAATTCTCATAACCTCGAAAAAGGAATAAAAGGTCAAGACAAATGAATTTCTGAATAATTTTAGTCCGGCTGACTTCAGTATTATTCTATTTCGAACCTAAATTCAATCTAAAAAATATATTTATATTTGTTAGCCCCTAAAATAATCATTCATAACAATAATTGTTCTACACTACCACAATTGATCTATGGCCACAATCATCGTCTACCATATCGTCTACTGTTTGGCCAATTTTTCAGATGCGCTGTCTTCGTCTAAACATTAAAATGCACATGCGTTTAAAGGACATATATAACTGACTCCGAAGAGGAGTAATATAATTACTGAGAAGATAAAGATGACGAAAATCTCGCATGATATCAAATGCTTTGAACATGGAGTTCAAAGAAGAGCTTAGATGTGGTTACGGAATACAAAACCTCAACGCGAGATTTCGCCCAAGCTGTTTATATGTTGGCAAGGTCTTTAGCATTACAAATGAAATCAGAAGAAAACGTGTCATTTCGATGTTTTTCAGCAATTTTGAATGCATATTTTACCGATGAATGTGTTATAATTCGTTCACTTTCTGTTGTTCGACCATCACATTCGCCAGATCATAAACATCTGTAATTTTGGGGTGAAATATCCCTGTATAGATGTAACTAATGTTTGATCGTGTGAATCAAGCATGATACGATATAATCTATGCACTTACGCAAATCAGGCTTTTTCTTCGCTTTCAGAAGTTCTTTTTTTTTTGTTTCTTTTACTTCATTCGTAATGCTTATAACTGGTACAACCAATGTTTGATATGTGTTTTCGGCTTACACCATTTATTTAAGAGATTCCAGTTCTAAGAAATATTATGAACCTTTCATTCATCCTTTCAAAAGTGGCTGCATAAATTTTGTTCGCTTACAAGTTACAGCTACAAAGTGGTCTGAATAGGCCATCTGATTGGTAGATTATCAGCTATAGTAACCGTTTTGCAGACACATGAGCATGTCGAAAGAAGATAATAACAACCAACCAGATTTCTAATACGCTGTCGTCTTATGCGGGCTAATGTGGTAACAGATTCTTGCATCGGTAGTCAAAAAATTAAGAAAAACATGCGCATTATCTCAGAAGAGTATAATAATAATAGCTTAATAGCTTTTGTTGCTCCCATAAAGTCACATGAGTTTCACTATTTTTAGAAGCATGCGTAAAAAATAAAGCATGGAACAGAAAATTAAATAAAAGACAATTTAAAAGAAACATTAAAAAAAACATTTTTGCAACAGTCCATAAGCTCTTACTCTCCACCTCTAAGAGTAAAGCAAAACTAATAAAACACGGCAGAGAGTTAATTAGTAACTGTAGCTTAAATACTAATGGTACATGTTTTAGAACAGATCCATTTAAAATATTTTGATGTGATCACAGATGACCTGCTCAGCGGGTTGCCACATGTTAAATACATCAAAGAAAGCTAAACAAGTTTGCAGTTAACATAACGGCCATAAGTGATATGATTTCTACCACGTCGAATACGCACTGACAGCACCGCAGTATTGCTGAGCAGACTGTGCTGTTTGATGAGTTAGTCTACATCTCAAATCCATTTAAATTTATCTCTAACTTGCTCCAGAAATTTATAAAAAAAATACTTTGCATCTGTTATACCTGTGATAGATTATCTAGCGAGACTACCAAAGCGCGTTTTAGCCACTTATCACCTTCTTCTTAGATGTACAGTGCGAAGCTGCTGTTGTTTATGCAACTACACTTGTGCGTAGTTCCAGGGCTTAATTTCTAAAATCAGAAATGCCGTAGCTTTAAGTAAGGCCGTCAAGAAGAAGAGAAAAAATAAATATATAAAATAACTAATAATTAAATTGAAATTTAAACTCAATAAAATATAAAGATCTAAATAAAAATTTTATAAATCATTAAATTCATGATAAATACTTTTATAAAAGAAATAAAATATCTGAGTTCTTTTATTTGGGGCTTCGGCTGGACTAACAATTTCATTCAAAACCTAAGAAATAGTTCAGACGGCCTCCAGCTGAATTTAAGCCCTGAATATACGGTATAACGTACTATTTCAAGGGGTGAGATAAATAAAATCCATTTTGTTTCCACTAGTGGAAAAAGTAAAATGATTAAAGTTTTACTAATGAAGATAGAGAGAATGCTAGAAAAATATGACAGTATGCAAAGAAATTTTAAGGGAGAAATGTAGCTTCGAAAATAAAGAGATAAGAGTCCAACGCTTTCTGATCACGATGCCTGCCGATATAATTCTAGCTATCAAGCGGAATGCAATTTGGCAAATATTAACCCTGAATACGATTCGATATCAGCCTGAGAAAAAAAATAAGTGTATACGCAAGTGACAATTTTTGGTCCTCCGTATTTGGTTATATAGCTCAAGTCTGGAGGAGCTCTGCAGGAAGAAATTACTAGCGCTGGACATGCACAACTAAGGTAATCACTTTTTTTGTATTTTCGGTGACAAAACATTAGACCCACTTTCATAAATTCATTGCATTACCTGGAGGGTAATTCTTTGATATGCGGATGGGGAGTTTCTTTCCTTAAAAGCCTTAACCTCCGTCAAAGTGTCTGATCCCTAGAAAAACAGGCATGTACGATTTTTAGGGCATATACATTTTTAAAATAAAATTTGACTGCTGAAACTGTGTTTCACTTGCATAAAAGAATTCTTTTGTTCAGGACTCCGGTGCGCTCCGGCTAGAATTACGATTTACTTTAGACGATTAGAAGTACCGAAGCCCAGCTGCAGTGGCCTCCGACGCAGTTTAAGCTCTGCGTAGTGCTACTTTATGACAGCGTAATATGACGTAGATTTATTTCTACCAGTGTGGTTAATTCAAAATAATTACAATTCAAGAATTGTAGAATTGCCATGACATCATTTTCACTTTGCTATTTTATGCAGTATAGACTGTACGTCACTGTCATCTAGTATGTTCACAGTTTCTGCCGACTCCAGAAAAAAGACTAAACTAAAGATGTGTCTATTGCACATATATGCAATGACATATCTAAACATAGGTAGTAGCGAAAACTGCACGACAATAATTCCATCTGCTAAGAACTTGAAGCTCTGTAACTTACTGTGGTATATGTTAAACACCAGACAAAACCTTACAAAACAGTGTTTACATCTTCTCGGACTTGGAATCTATCTGCTGTTAACAGAAAATGCCCAACTGACAAACAAATGCAAAGTTTACAGCTCTCATTCGCAACAAGACCACTGTTTCGCTGGGTCCTACAATATACGAGCAACGTAAATAATAAAGCAAGTAGACGAACCGACTGACACAGACTGTTTATGCATTTGCTGCCATTCATTCGATTACGTTCTCAGCATAATCACAAATGGGACCAAGTTCATAAGTCAAGCATAGTCACAAAATTTCACATTCATTCAGTCACAAAAGGGATCTACTATCTGCTTCTAGACAAATGGTAAGCGACATGGCTCAAGATCTAAGCATCGAACGATTCACATCATAATTCCGCATATCTACCCGGCGTTTGCAATCTTGATTCAACTTCATTCACTTCAGCCACAAATATATCTTTTCTAAATTCAACGGGTCATCTTTAAAAGTAATGGTCTGCGTTGCGGCGGAAAATTTGATAAACCGAATCATTACAACTTCGCCTGTACATCTACATACTGTAGTACTTATGCAAATTATTTTTATCTGACATTTTTTCCGTGATGTTGGTGATATGATGATTCGATGAAGTTGATGGTTTTACTTTAATAGAGAATTAATACTGGAATTTATAAAATTAGATTATATTATGGTGTTAACATATTTTCAGTAATAGCTCCTAATTATCATTTTGTTAGCTAAAATTTAAAAAATACACTATTGCCTAAAAATTTAGGTTATAAACCGAAAAAATAGTATATCGCGAAGAATAATTTGTTTATTGGGAGGAAATTTCGTATGCAGATGCTCACTACCACGAAATAATCAATATTAACACAATCAAATAATCAGAATGCGATATGGAAATGAATTAAAAAACGTCAAAACATGACTCCTGGTATTGCCACAATGGTCCGGCTAATAAGGAGCGTGATCACCGTGCATAACTTTGCATGCTTCTTAACAGGCTATCATGCTATAAATAAAATTGCTAATCGTAGTTTGAGGTAACAAATCTCATTCTTCTACAAGCAAGGAGTTTAATGCCTGGAAGCTCCTGCTAGTATGTTGATATCATGCAATGGCTGTTCAAACACTTTTTATACGATTTAGGTCTGCCGACTTTACCAATACGGAGAATACCCTCTTACTGCAGAATATCCTCTATCCGTATGAGGTTTTCATAGGAACGGACACTGCTTTTAAAATTTTTGCATGATGTGGGTACTTCGCATAATAGTAAAATCTGTTTACTTCAGTGGTTCCCAAACTGTGCCCCGCAGCCTCTTCACAAGGGCACCGCGAGAGATTATAAAAGTTTCCTTAATTGAACCGAGACCTTTGGCGAACTCAACAAAAAATAGAGTGAGAAGCTATAAAGAAATACTTTCAAAAGGAAAATTTCTATAGGTTTGCATGGATTCAAGATCCATTTAACATTAGTGCTATGTCTGATTTAGTTCTGCGGAAAAAGAGAATCATTTCGAGCTATCTTGCGACAACAGTTAAAATCAAAATTTGGCACCATGGAATTTTGGAATTCAATAAAGGCTGAATACCCCTTCTAAGTGATAAGACTCAGCACATTTTAATTCCATTTTTGAAGTTGTATGTGTGCGAATCTGGGTTTTCGGCAGATGTTGCAATTAAAAGCAACTATACAGCAAAATCAACTTGGTAAAAGAAATAAGGATGGCCGTGTCCAGCTTAATTCCACAATTTAAGAAAATGTGTAATGATTTCCAAGCGCATCCATCACACTGATTATTAATTTTACTTCACTAAAGAAAACGAAATAGTTGATATACAGGAATTTTATTTATTTTTATCTCTTACTTACGATTAGCCACACTTAGGGTAGGGTTCCATTGGATAATTTTAATTTAAAAAAGGCACTTTGACTAGGGAAAGTTTGGAAACCACTGGTTTATGTAATATAAATAAAAATGTATGTTTTTATAATTTGTATTGGATTTACATGGTTACCTCTTATAGTGTTATAAAGTCAGTGATGCAGAGGTACATTAAGTTTAACATATTTAATATTAAGCAACTAGGAAAGTATTTATTACCTTCTACAATGTGCGAAGTTCTAACAAGAGGTAACATTAAATTTCATTTTTTAGGACAGTGTTTTTAACTACAATGCGATGCTGCCAAATCAGTTATACAAAATTCGATATTGCACATGCAAACAAATATTAATACAAGAAAAAGGTAAAACATATTTCAGGGAAGCAATTTAATACAAAAGCATAAAATAAATTCGAGTTCACAATATTAACACTTCCTCTTGAACTCAATTTATAAATTAATGTTCATGGTACCAAGAGCAGCTCTTCCACTCATTGCTCGAGTTTCAAATCTCTTCTTTGGCAATGATTTTGTAAACATAGCACCAAGTTGTTCGTTACCAGAGATATAATGAACAAGGAGTTCACCATTTAAAACTTTACCACGTATAAAGTAACACCCAATATCTCTGCGTTTAGTTCTTTGATGGGTTTTTAGTCAGGTGAACAACACTTGCATTGTCCACCTATAGTGACAGAGTTACTTTCAGGGGAGTTATGTCTTTAAATAGCCACTTCAGCTATGTTACATCTTTGGTAGCCCTCACTAGTTGCTATATACTCTGCTTCAGTGGTGCCTAAAGAAACACACAGTTGGCGTCCGCTTGTCCAGCTGATATCACCATTACTGTATTTAAATACCATGCCAGATACTGACTTCCGAGTACTAGGATCATTCGCTTAATCGGCATTAAAATATGCTTCCAGGATTCCAGGTTTGAAGGCTATTTGTATCAATATTCCAAAATTAATTGCTCCGTTAACATATTTTAAGGCTCTGTTAATTATTGACCAGTGTCTCTGATCAGCCTTCTCCAAAAGTTGTGAACAAAATGATACTGCAAATGAAATGTCTGGTTAAACCGCCACAATCAAGTACATCAGATTACCAACAGGTTGTCTCTAAGGGATTTTCTCGTAGTTTATCCAATCATCGTCATCTTTCCCTGCAAGCTGACACTTCTCAACAGGTGTAGACATAAGATTTCCATCCCATATATTAAGTTTCTTTAAAACTTTGGTGGTATAATTCGGTTGGCTAATAAATACATCAGCATTACTTATCTTTTAATCTCAAGTTTCAAGAAGAATTCAGTATCTTTATAATTTACTTTAAATTTTCTTTGCCGTTCCTCTAAAAAATCGACTTGAAGAAATCGAAGAAAGAAATCAGAACGAAATCGACTTATATGTAGCGGCAACAAGCTCATCATCAACAAATAATGCTAGTAGCAACTTTTGCTGTTCGTCGATACTGCAAAACAAACATAGATCAGCTTTGCTCTCCTTCAGACCATAACGAGACAAGACTTCTTTTAATTTTGTATTCCAACAAAAGGGAGACTGCTTAAGTCCACACAGACTTTTTACTAGTCTACACACTCTGTCTGACTTGTCATCATAACCTTCAGGTTGAAGCATATAAATCCTTTCATTTAATGCGCCATATAGAAATGCAGTTATGACATGAAACTGTATCAAATCCAGACCTTTATTAGCAGCAACACTAATCACATTACGAATGGTTTCAAAACATACAAACATACCACAGGACTAAACGTACGTTTCACAATAATCAGTGCCTGCCTTTTAGGAGAAACCTCTAACCACCAACCGAGTTTTAAATCTGTCGATATCTCCATTTGCATGATGTTTCACTTTGTAAACCTATTTATTTGAAATAGATTTCCTGCGCTCTGGGAGATCAGTAAAGTTATTTTCTGATAAAGATTTCAGCTCTTCATCTATTGCAGCCTGCTATTCAAAGGGAACTGATTATACTGATTATGATGATATTACTGATTGGCAATAATTTCCTGGTTTCACATACTCTACAAAATAACAGTCAATCAATCTTTCAGGCGCTTTTAGGTTTTGTCGATTTCCAGCTGTCTTTTTGATTGTATGTCTTCATTAGCTGGTTCTGTATTACTTTCATCTTCATTGATGCCTGATAAGTAAGGCTGTATATTGATAGGCTGCTCAGAAATTTATGTAACAGTAGTGGACGATGAAACTACTTTAGGAGTAAGCACTACTTCTCTAGTTCTTTTCACTTCTCTTGTACCTCTTAACCATACCTGATAACCACCAACGTCATCTAAATAACCAACCAATATTCCTTTCTCACTTCTTGGACGCCAATTCTTTTGCTGTTTAGGTACATGAATAATACACTCTGTACCTGTAACTCTACGGTGACTAAGTCTTGCAGTTCTGCCACAAACCAATCCAAACGGAGGCTTAACCATCTACTGATAAGGTTCCAGCACGATTTAATATATATACAGCAGTATTAACCAACTCAGCCCACAACGGCAAAGATTTAGCAATCATGATTGTGCGAGCAAAATCAACAAGTGTTCTATTTGTTCTTTCAGCTGTCCCATTTTGCTGCGGGGTATAGGGAATGCTGCAGCGAAGCTTTGCTCCTATTCTTCGCAAAATATTCTTAAAGTCCTTGTTTTATACTCCACTCCATCGTCACTTAAAACTGTCTGCACTGGCTTCTCTGTTTGATTTTCAAAAAATGTGCAAAATTCTTCAAACTTAGCAACAGTTTCTGACTTATGCTTAAGAAAATAAACTTTTCTGTACTTAGAGAAATCATATATAAAGCATATATAACAGCGAGAACCACCGATGTATTCTTGTTCCATAGGCCTACAAAGATCAGTATGAATAAATTCACCAGTCGTTGTTGACGACTCTGGAATGACAACCTATGCTGTTTTCCTAATATAGAGGCCTCAAAAAATCACTATCTAATTTTACTTCAATGCCATAGGACTGTAATACCTTTCAACATGTTTTTTATTTAAATATCCCAGCCTTTCATGTCATAGTTGAAGAGTATTTGTTTCACTTAATTGCAATTCAGGGGGATACACAACACTACACTCAACTTCAGGCGACGCAGTTTTGCACAATAACTTTAACTTGAATAAGTTACAACGGCGAATTCCAACAGAAACATTTGGGGATTTAAAAAATTCACACTTATCATGTGACATATTAAACTCGCATCAATGGTTTAGTGAAAATAAATTCCTTGCAGCATCAGGGGCATACAGTACATTTTCCATGAAGCTCTTGCTCCATGAACCCGGTACTACCATTTCAAGTAATATGACACCATGTCCATAAGCTTTCGTTGTTGCATTATTATCAATTCTTTTTTCAATTGAATGCTCAAATTTTACATATGACTGAAACCAGTCAATTTTGGTAATAATATGTTGAGTAGCTCCAGTGTCTATTACCAATTATTAGTCACACTGAGACACTCACTAACAAAGGCTTCCCCACAGTTGGACTTTTCGTCATGACTGATTGCCACGTAATTATTTTTTGGAGATTTACAGTCCTCTATAAAGTGACCCTTTTTGCCATATTTAAGACATTTATACTGCTTTCTCTGTCTGTTAGCAGGCCAATTTTTTCTTGAAATTGTTTGCTTCTTTCGAGTTTTCCAACAGTATCTTTAGCCAGCAATATTTTATTGCCGGCAGTGTTTGCTGTTCTTCCGGTCTTACACACCAAGCCATTTTTAGTGGCTCAAATTCCTTAGACAGAGTTTTTAATAGTTCTCTCTTAACAACAAAGTCATTTGGCTTAATTTCTAAATCGTGCATTCGTGATACCAAACGTTTTTATTTTGCCAAATACAATATGCATGGTTATTGTATCTGTAGGATCAGGTACAAATGATGAAAACTGCAACTGGCATGCACACTGTGCTTGTTTATGTTTCTGTTGAAACAACTCATGCAGCTTCACCCATATTTTTCTTGCTGTTTTCACATGGAAACTAAATCACATGTTGTTGAGTCTAATGTCCGTGAAAAAATTCCACGAGTACAGTACTTGAATTATTATCCTTGTCAAACTTGGCTAACTCTCAGTTGTACTTATTCTGGACATCAAGGGGAGCACATTCGGCAACTGTCTATGGTTTGGCTATGTCCCCAGAATACATTTTGAAAGCTCCTTCTTTTCCCATAAGTAAACCTTCAACCATCCACTTCTATCCTAATTTTGTGAACCTAAAAGTTTGTCTGTAGTAAATACTCCCATGATTGCAATGAAACTTGTTTCACTTCTGAGGAACTGACACGATTAGGCTTAGGAATAAAATTTCTTAGAAAGCAGATAAAGTCGTGCTGGTCCCATAACCTTTTAAAATATTATTAAGTCACTAATGCAGAGTTACATTAAGTTTAATTTATTTAACATAAAGCAACTAAGAAAGTATTTATTACTTCTACAATGTGCAAAGTTTTAACAATATGCGAAGATGACAGTTCCGGCAGAAGTTTAGGTTATATGTATTATGGCAAAGCATACAAAGGCTATCTGCCTAAAGAGAGAGATGCTTTTGTGGAGACTCTCTAAGGAAAACTGGTTAGTATTCATATTACAGTGGAGAAAACCATGCAAAGGCTTATTTACCTAGCCCGATATCCACGATTTAAACCAGGGTTGAAGATATAATAGTGTTAGCCATCTTTTGGCCACTGGTGGACACTGAATGCAGAAAAATCGTCTTATATTCCATCTGATAAAGCAATCTAATCATAGAGAGCATTATACTTACCAAATCTGACAGTCAAAATGCATTTGGAATTATGACTGTCGGATTCCAAATTCTGTGAAAATCAATCATAGCTGGACTTAGAGTCGAAAATTCTCTGAAAGTCTTAGCCTGCCTACGCAATAACTTAAGTGGCAAAGAAGAGCAGATGCCAGCAAGGAAAAGATGATAATGTGCCTCCAGTTTTGCAGATTCAGATGCGGGCAATAGTAGCATATTAATGAGACAATGGAGAGAGAACATACAGAATTTGAGCAGGCTGCCTTGCCTGTCTCAAATATGTACATCAGAAATGAATCTTCTGCATATATTTTATTCACAGATTTTTTATTGCAGTTCCAATAGCATGGCAGCGTGCTGCAATTATAAAAAATATTTAAAAATCGTATATTAGTATATGTCTCTGTATGTAAGCAAATATTAAATATTTTTTAGATTCAATATTTTCCTTTGCTATTGGAAAAAAAAAGACTCAAACAATGCACATTAAAAATTCACTTTTAGAATGGCATATGATGAAGAATATATTTTATTCATCTATAACATCAAATATAAATTTGCTAGTCCTCTGCACACATTTTTTTTTTCTATTTTCCTGGTGAAACATTGTAGCTGTCATTAAACTGAATAGCACTCAGGGGTCAATATTCATATACTGCTATGTTTCTTAAACAGAAAAAAGAACCTTTTAATCAAACCATTATTATTCGAAGAATCTGAAAATAAATAATATATTCATTATTAAATTCAAACATAACACCACATTTCCCTAACAGTATTTTAAAATTTAAAAATACATCTAATTTTTGTAAATTAGCACATTTATATATAATAAAATTTACATGACTCAAACCCGATGTATTATTCAATAAGGTTTTATAAACTAGCGAAATTCCAGCTCATATTAACATATTTGAGGGCAGAGTAGGTTCAGAAACTCTGTTCTTCAATTTCCTGTTCAAAACCCTTAAAATCTATTACACGCTGCAGCTGGTATCTACCAGATGCAGTGGCGTAACTAGAACTCTTGGCTCCTATGCAAAAAAATTTCCTGGACCCCTCTCCAAATAAATGTAATGTGCTTAAAAATATAAATTGAAAAAAAATTATTTAAAGTTTTTAAAAAAATCAAGGATTAAACGAGCCAGTGTTTTCTAGAGGATTTTTATCACATCTGTATTAATTGTTAAAAAATAAAAGCACGTGCTTAGGGGACCATTTGAAAGGTATGTAACAGGAAGTAAAAATAAAAAGGAAAATATTTTCCTTTGACCAACTGGTGAAACGCAAATTTGCTTTAGCCTGGGTATTTGACGTCAGGCGATTTTAATCAGTTATTTAAGCCTTTTTGTGTGCCTGCGTGTGAGTACGAGAGACAGATTTGTCCCTCCTGTCCCCGAGATACATACTGGTAATAAAGGAATAAGTTTATATAAAAAAAAAGGACGTAAAGTATGGCATTAAGAAGAGGAAGAAAGCCTAGATTTGCGGAGATTTTTGTATAAAATCCAAGAGGTTTTACATACTAATATGTTTTTAGTTTTTATATAAAATCTGCGCCTATCTAATTTTTTTTGCTTAATTTATCAAACTTATAAATAACTGGTTATATTATAAACTGATGCACAAGATAATTGATAAACGTACAGAAAAGATATTACATTAATATAGTATATGACTCTGTGCTTTACTCAGCTTACGAACATGACTTATGAAAGTAAAATATAACTTTTATAATGTAAATGAGACAATTGTTAAATATAAAACAGATTTATCATAAACTTCATAAAGAAAACTATTTGAACAGACAAGTTGCGGAGAAAATATGTATGGTAAAGTTTTTTTCTTTTTAAAAGACCTTTTGATACACTAAACTACTTGAATACATGATTTTTATAAAAAATATTAATGCCAAAGTTTTTTCCTGTTTCATTTTAATTTTCCTCAAACCATATTGCTCTTCTTCTCTAATGGTGTTTCCCTCCTCAATAAGTGTAATTATAACACGGGTGGCCAAAATTCATCATAAAGACAAAATCCTCCTTTATTAAAACTTGCGCCTCCTAACCTTCATTTTTGCAAACTTATTTATCAATACCTGGACGTCCATTTTCTTAGCCATCTCAACTTCGACGTTCAATAGTGATAGGTCTGACAGCCGATCTTGTGTCATAGTGTTTCTTAAATATGTTTTTATTAGTTTCAGTTTTGAAAATGACCTCTCACTCGTGGCTGTGGTTACTGGTAATGATAAATACAATATACGTAAATTGCGCACTTCCGAATAACTGCTTGTCATGTGATAATATTTTACCATTGCTAATTTAGCTAAATCCTTAACAGATTTCTGTATTGAAAGTATTTATAAATAATAAAAGTTGTACTTCCAGTGCATTAGTAAAGTGTTCTTTACATGTTTTCTGTATTTTTGAAACATTATTAATAGTTTCCATATTTGTTAATGATGACAGAGTTTTAGGTTCCAAAAATGAAAACATCATTACGACTTTTGTCACTCTAGCATTCTGTACTGTAACTGAGTATTTAAAATGTCGAAGGCAGCATAAAAAACTATTACTTTAAAAGACATTTCGAAATTTTCAAACCGGGTATCCTCCCATAGCTCATCAAAAAATCTGTTTGTCTTCGTTTTTCTTTTATTTTCAAATTCAGGTTCTATGCCCCGTTTATTTGCAATAAACTCATCTTCTTTCGTAATGTCTTCAGACTTGTTTCTCATATCTTCCATATTAATAAAAACGTTTTTTAGATGTTGATGAGCTCCATTCAAGTCGATTGATTTTCGATTGTCGAGTCGATTGGTTGACTGATCGATCCTGCAGGATTCAGGACGGATTTAAAAATTTTTTGTTTTTAATTTTTGGCTTGTTATTACGTTTTTTAATGTATGGAAACATATGTATTATATTTATATTTCATATTTATCATCAAAATATTTCATATTAATAGAACAATACGTTATTAATATTAGTAGACATTTGCATTGTTAATGGTAATAAGTTTGGATTTTCAGATAAATAGATTTAAAGTTTAGCTAAATTGAATTTTTAGCAAGTTTTAAATTATAAGAATTTAGTTTATGTAATAGTACAAATCATATTTGAGATCCCTCTGAAATTTAATTTTAAAGAAAAACTTCTTTACGTTTTCGATATAGATTAGAGAAATGGCATTAGAATAAGAGCAAGTTTAAGTTGTTTACTGCTCTGAGTCATTAGCCAATTAGAAGTATACATGAAGTGAGGAGTAGCATTTCACACTTCAACACAGCTGTTAGCTAAGGGACCCCGCCTCCATTATAAATTTCCAGTGTCTTCCCAAGTTGAGTCACAGTAAAACTTTCATCCAATATTTTACTGTAAAGATGTCTACTTTCCTTTTAAAACGCTGAAACATCTGGTGTTTTTTTTTCAGCTAAATTGTACTATTATTATTGTTATATTCCAACGCTACATAATACATGACCTGCGATATCTTTCTGCATTTCCCCTGTACTATAAATGTATTTCAGTTAATGTATAATAATTAAATATTTAACAGTAAAAATTATGGGTATTTGATAAATTTTAGGAAATTCTTTCACAAGTTTAGGATGAATTATAAACAGATCGAAACAAATTTTATTGACCTGTATCCAAAGAGCTTTGAAAATGACTGTGTAATACGAAACGGAAATTTTAAAATTAAACACAAAATACTTATCATATGAGGATTTATCTAATCTTAAAGTAGTACACATGTCAGGACTGAGTGTTCTGTGCATGTGCTTGGCAAACATCTTAAAGTAACTCCTTAAAGTCCTTAAGTCCTGATCTGGAACAGGGAGCTGAAATCAGCTATGTTCTGGTTGTAGATACTGTGCTTAAGAATAACTGCACTTGAAAGGGATTTAAAATCCTCTTTTATTAAATCAATATTATTTACAAAGTACTTCCCAACTCGGGAGGGATACAGAAAGTAAACGACCACACTTGGGTCTAAATTAACAATCAGATAATTTTAAACTAAAACTAAATAGAAATTTAAGTGATCTTTGCTCACAGAGCTCTTCGCGGAGTTGGCCTCTAACTAAATGGTGCGTAGCAAGAATTACTAATACTAGCGCACTGGGATCTATTTCAATAAGCAATCACGTAGTGAGCACTATGGCTTAGAATTTATCTGCTAGCTGGTCAGGCGAACGTCGAACAGAATGACCGTGATCTAAGACTAAAAGCTCTCTCACACTGAGAGGTTTCTACCTCTGGTTTAAATAGTACTTGGCTCTACTTCAAATTAGCATAAGCTGAAAACGCGCGCTTCTTCTGACGGGAAGTTGAAACTGAGAAGAGATAGAAAGATTTAAATTAAAATAAAACTTTGTTAGTTTAACTAAAACCTTACACACATAAATACTTGTTTAGGAAACAAGTATAAAGTTTCTTCACAATTAGTAAAAATAAAGTTGTATGAAACAAGTTTCGTGTACTTCTTAGAGAAATGCGCAAAACTTCATTTAATAAAAATAGGTTTTTTGTACCCTAGGTGGATCAAAAAGCAAAAATCAGTTAGGAAAAGCGGTTATATTTTTATAGGAGCTTTAGTATTTATGATTATTGTTATCTTTTTATTTTCGTCTTAGAAAGCTATTTATGAAATTAATTTAGAAATTAATGAACTCAGATTTCCAGTTTTTACATTGCTTATAAATTAAGCCTTATCAATAGGCGTTCTTGTCTTTGGTAATAGTAGAGTGTTTTAATAATTCAACTCAATTATGTGCAAATTATTACGATTACTGAATTCTATGGTTAAATGTTTCACGTTCTTAAAATGAATTGTATTTTATTGTATTTTTTGAAACGAAGGGAAATTAATGTATTACTTTCAAAGCAAATTTAATATCTTCAGAATTATCTTTTACAGATTAGTGTGAATTTTTGGTTGGATGCGTAATTTACAGGCTAAGAAACACCACAGCTCTGTTCTCTTTCCTAAAGCAAATCAAGTAATTTCAAAAGTAAATCCTCAAGCATTAAAATATGATTACGAGTTCTATGCCTTCAGATTTAATTCTCGATTAGAGATTTTAAAGAATTCTTAGCCTGCATTTTATTTGCAATGTGAGAATATTTTGAAAATTTTGATATGAAAAATTGGATAAATATTGATTTACTCATTATTTCAAGTAAAAATATTCATCCATTCCATTTCCTCCGCCCCCCCCATAAGTGAAGAAGTAAGGAATTTCGATGAATTTAATGAAAAAAAGCAATTTAGGCCGGGAATTAACTGAAATATTTGGCCGCTCAACCCTTAAACACAGAGGTGGGATCTATATGACCGCGTGAATATTCTAGAACTGTGAAACTGCTTATAAATTATATAGTCATTCTTCTCCTTTTCAGTACTTTCAAGTTGAAATAAAATACAATTATTTCTAAATTTTTATTAAACTCTATCCATTAATTTTTTGAAAATAATTTTTAAAATCAGGCGGCGCTCATATAGACCTCACCTCTGGGTTTACGTTACTTTTTTCTTGCATGAGAGAGGGATGGCTTTATTACTACTTGAGTCATTTCAGCAGCTGGCCTGATAAGAGATAGTGCCAAATTTGAAAAAAACTGATTTTTTGATAGACTTATTATTATCAGGATTAGTGAAACCACATATGGAATGAAGACTTCAGAAGCCAACTGTGAACCGAGAAATAAAAATGTGCATTCAGAGAGTGCTAGGAGTTTCCAGCGGAATCTATTCTAGCCCAGATGAAACTGATACTCTTAAAAGTGTAGAACATGCTCTCTTTGTTCCCCTAGACTAAGAAGAAAAACTTTCTATCTATATTTCAACTGCAAGAGTCCGATAATGAATGTGCCAAGAGAATTTGTAAAAATTGTGTTGAAAATGCTTAAAATAATGTGCTGCAGTTTTTTAATATTCTTTATATATTACCCTTTATTTGGCTTATTTTATATAATCCGGATTCTGTAGATGGAAAATTTATTAAATAGTTTAGTTTGTACGCATTTGCAAATTAACTAGTGTTTATATTATTTATTTGATTAAGTGTTCCGTATTTTTTCATATGCGATTTCAAAAATTAATTTTAATGCATTAATTTTAGAGTTCTAAAAAGAAATAATTACTTCAATATAACAAGCAAAGTGTATTAATGCTTATATGATAACAAGAGAACATTATTTTAAAATTTTATATTTTTAAAATGCATAAACAGAGCGTGCCCCTACTCTGTGTTTACGTAACAGAAAATGAAAAACGCTTGAACATCCGAATGAAACTTTGTGTTCTTAGCCTGTCGCATAAAACTTCTCCCTTTTTTTCCTGACCTTGAATTTATTCAAAGTTCCCTAAGAAGAACGGGGAATCTCCTCAAATGTGTCATGAATTCTTTGCGTTTCCTGGAGGAAGGCGGCATTTCCACATTCCATGCCCTTTTGAGTTGGGATTGCAAAGTGAGAAACCTTTCCTTGAGGGGGGTCACCTTTAATAATTTTCAGATTAGAGACTAAGGAATACAAAGGAACTTCTGTTTTCTGCTGCCTTCTATCCCTAAACTGGGGTAGGTCATGAAATTAATATTTCATAGTCGAATGATGGAATATTAACTTTTGCAAACACTGAATTTAGCTGTTTCATGTGCTTCCAATGTCTCCCTATCTGTGTCATATAGAGAAATGCGTCACTGCACCTCAGGTACGGGGTCTTATTAAGCTTAGAAAGAAGAGAAGCTTAGAAGAATTCGTCTTCTTTCAAGAAGACGAATTCTGTTCTATATAGACTTATCCTATGCAACTTTAGAATCTGTAAGTATATATATATATACTTACAGATTCTAAAGTTAAAAGTAAATTGGAGTCAAAGAAAGGCTATTCCTCAACTATTTTAATATTAGCAATCGCGTAAAAAAAGGTTTAACACAAAATCCAAACATATCAAAATTAATATAAGAACCCTGGCTGATATCTACATGTATTATTATGAATCAAAATTGTTTGAAACTTGAAACTTCCCGGTATGGTTGACGATACTTTTACCCAGTTTGAAGGTAATAAAGATGATTTAAATAAAGTTCTTCCAACAATAAATTCCATTGATCCTGATATTCAGTTCACTTTGGAACTTGACACTTGCAATTCTCTTCCGTTTCTCGACATTCTGGTCACACGTAACACATCCAACTTCAGCACTACAGTTTACCATAAACATTCATTGGTTTGTCTTCCACCACACATCAAATCATGTCATCCGACTAAACAGAAGTTAGCTTAATTTTATTCCTATGTTTTCCGTGTTCTCCAAGTTTGCTCCTCCAAACTATCCTTTGATGAGGAACTAAATTATTTAAAAGCAATAGCTATTGACAGGGGCTTTTTACCCAACATTATTAATCAAGCAGTTAAAAAATTCTCATCTCAACACACCAAAATGACACCAAAATGAAGAGATTAATTATCTCTTGTTTTAGGAAATTATAAAAATTCTGTTGTCTTTCCCTTCTTTCCATCAATTAGCTTTAAAGTTGCACGTATTTTACAGAAATTTAAATTTCGGGTCGTTTATTCTCCCATTAATAAAATTCCGAGTTCCATACTCAAGGACCCCATTCCGGATATGAATTCCTGGGGTGTTAACAGGATTCCTTGCCAGTGTGGTTTAATTTACATTGGCCAAACTAAGAGAGCCTTAAAAATTTCACGTTAAGGAACATGAGGCATATGTTAGAAAAAAGGAAACACAGAAGTCTTCTGTTGCCCAACATTGTTGGTCCGAAAATCACACTTTCAATTTTTTTGCTACCAAAATTATTCAAAAAACATCTTCCATTGGTGAACTGGATTTTCTAGAGGCATTTCACATTCAAAAATTCTTTCTGTTCTAGTTAACGATCCTAATTCCAATCCATCTTTGCCTTCAGCCTATAAAGAAATTATGTTTTAGTTCTGGTTTCATTAACTGATGGCGCCAGTAGCTTGTCTCCTGTCCAGTGTTTCTTAGCTTATCTTATCTAATCATTATATCTTATCTTGCTCATTTGCGCTTTTGCAGCTGAGGCTGATGGTTCGGTAAAACCATCGAAACCAGTCCTGTGAAAATTTGAAAATATAACGTTGATTTTTGTTGTTTGACTTCTAAGTTAATATACAATCCTAACTTGCATTAAAAGTTTTTTTAAAATATGGTATTAACTGAAATGCCCCTTATAAAAAATTTATGCCCTTGCTTGTATTTTTAACTATTTCAATTATTGTATTTCATTAACTTCTTTGATATTGAAGCAAAGCATGAAAGCCACAAATTAATACAGCGTGTGGATTGCATTTGTCTGCCTTTGAACCAAATTTTGTTGAAAGATACAGTGATTGTAAATGGTACACAAGAGTTATTTTAAGGACAGGCCATTATAATTGAGTGCCAAAATATTAGCAAAAAGTTTTTATTGCTACTTGTAACTTATTGTATTGTATTTCGATTCTGCTTATAAACATAGTTTTGCGAAGTTCTAAACTCTGTCACTCATGATTGGATAATCAAAATTTGTGATCTACCAACGACAAAAGGCTTCTTTAGTACCTTTCATTTGAATAATATTAAAAGGGGAAGAACTAATTATTTTAGTTCATGTTATTCGTATTTCTAGTATCTGCCAGTTTTCATCGTCTTAAAGTTAGCTACTGGCACAGTTTAATCAACCTCAAAGCAGGTAATTGCATGCAAACAATCGAAAGATTATGGAAAAGCACTTAATGATGATGTTAATATACGAGTAATAGGCTTCCCTGTTGGCATGGTGATAGAGAAGTCAGCTGCAAATCCTTGAAAAGGCATATGCTTGTAATATCTTTGCGGTATGGAGGCATTTAAAATACTGTAGATTGGAAAGTCCCTTTGAGAAGTTGGTAGCAAGGAAAGGGAGTGAGACACCCTTCGACCCAGCTTCCAAGGATTTTTCTTCAAAACTGGGTAAACTCATATTGTCACCTATGAGGTGCGAAGGAATAAGCCAATGACAGGTGAGCACTTGCTTGCAATAAAATTCATGGACTTATTCTGATGTTGCTGTCGCACAAGTCAACAGAAATAAGTACCAAGAAAAGGCTTTATCCCCAAATAAATGCTCATATGCAAACAATCAAAGTATTTTGGCGAAGTACTTAGAAATGTCTTTTAAATATATCCAAAAAAGCTTCAGAGCTATGCATTAAAATTAATAAAACAGCAATAAACAAGCAAATGTGATATTTCCTAAAAGCGATACATCAGCCATATGTACGAAACTATCGTTTCAGTATTAATTGCATTTTTCATTTCTGAAATTATTTTATCATTGTAAGAAGCAATTTATAAGTAGAGAAAAATATTAAATTGAAATAGCTATGGCAGAGATTACTTATAGTCATTTGTCATAAGCAGGCAATTGTTTTCAGTTGTTGAATGTCATAAGTCATTGCTTTCAATTTTGTAGAGTTTTATAGACATCATCATAATATATATAAATAGCATAAATTAAAAATAACAGGGCCGTTTGCATGCAACTGCTTCCCAATTCATAAAATTCTGAGGGGGAAAAACACTTCTATCTTCTCTTTTACAGCTGAAGTAAAATAAGTAACAATAATATTGTTACGTTTTTCTTTTCTTCGTACGAACATTAAGGGGTTCGTGGATTCGGAGTGAATAACAACGGTACTTGATGAAGAACGGAAACACAATTTATTGGCCAGTATTACTCAAGATAGCTCCAAAATCACGTTTACAGTTGTCGAAAAACTATTATAAACAAGCTGAAACAATCAGCGACACAGCCTTCAGGTTATAACAGTCGATACAGCTTCACGGCAAAGCACCAGAGTACAGCTCCCGATTCTGCTCGGTCATTATCGGAACTCTACGTACTCTCGAGACTCTCCACATTACAACTCGCAATGCATTCGACGTTACACTAGAGTACAGTTCCCGACTCGGTTCGGTGGTTCTCAGAGCTCAGCACACTCTAAGATATGCACTAACTCGCGATACACTAAGACTCTCTCGATGCTCTCGGCGACCAACTCGGCACTAGACTACCAGACACTCGCTCACTGACTATCAACTGGCTCGTAACTGACTCGACTAGGGACTCACTAGGACTCAACTAGGGTCAGCAGGGTTTATATAGCTTTTGGCTTGTGTTCGAGAACATTCTGAGCTAAGTCAATAAGAATTCGTTCCAGAAGGTTCTCCATCGGTCTATGGCTTATCGCCGATTTTGTCGCCAAATGGGCGATTTCTCATCAAGGCAAATCTGCCTTCTCTTGCCATTTTCTGGCAATCTTAAGACTGCTTTGCGGGGAAGCTATCTTACCGCGGCTGGACATTTCGTAACACTGCCCCCTCCCAAGGACTGTACGTTCCGGTCAGTTCAATCCTTGGTCAAAAGCCAAATTCGATACAAACAAAAGGTAATAAAACAAACAAATAATATAAAGATAAAAGAAACAAACGCTTACTCTATTTACAAGTTATGTACACAAATTAATCACATAACAATTTTAAATTATACAAATTAAAATTCAGAAGGAATTTCAGTCTCAGGTTTTTCATTAAGTTATACCCGCATCAAATAGTCTTTCACTGCAGTTCTCAGATGTATTTCTATTTTGCATATCACAGTCTGAAGATTCAGTCTTTTCAGACTTTTCATCCTAAGGAAGATCTGAAACAGTTTGTTCACCACTCTTTAGTTTATTCCCATCACGTATATAGTTCAGCTCAGTACTTCCAACACTTATTACACACTCATTTAGCTCTATTTCCTAAAACCAAGTTCCGATGTTTGTATCAGAGTTATGAATAGAATTCGATCCTTTACAAAGAGAAGTATTCTGGTTCAGAATTGTGTCTGAACAAATTATATTATGAGACACATACTTAGTTTGAGAAGTGGCTGTGTTTTCTTGCACTACCGAAACACTCTGCTTAAGCTGTACATCAGCTTCTTCCATCTCTGCATCACATGAATTTTCAGATAGTTCAACACTTGCTAACCGCCACTTCGTAACTTTAGTAAGTTTCTACTAACTTATCAGTTGCATTTTCACTTTCTTCCGTATCTACCTCAGGCACTTGAGAAGCAAGAACTTTTTTCCCGTCTTTTATTTATTCATGTTTTCGGCTTTTTTCTTTAATTCCGTTAGCTGTTTCATCCATCACTTTTTTTTATCTTCTCAGACACTTCACCAGCTTCTTCCTTCACTTCCCTATCCTTCGATTCTTCAAACGTCACTTCTGTCATTTCCACATCTTCTTTTATGGCTCCAGTGTATTCTGCAAGCTCCACTTTCATCTGCTGGAGTTGCTGTCGCACCTTTTCTCGGCCGGCTTTCATCTCTTCTGATCCAGCCTTCATCTCTTCCGTTCCGGCTTTCATCTCAGCTGTCATCTCTTCATATCCAGCTTTTATCTCATCATATGCGGCTATTGTCTCGACTTTCATCACTTCTCGCCCGCCTTTCATCTCTTCTTAGCATTCCGCAAAGGCAGTCACGAGGTGTTTTAATAGTTCTTCCATCGCTCTTGTCATTGGCATTCACGCGCAAACGCCACTCCTGACACCAAAGAGTGCTGCGTTCGTACGGGTTCATTATGAAATGAATGCACAAGTGGATAAAAAATTTAACAAATTTATTCGTTTCCCAAGAAATAAAACAAAATGCTGCAATATTTCCTCAGAGATATTCATACAGTATCACAATATCTCAAACGTTAAACAGAACTCAGTTTAAGACAGAAAAGCTAATTTGATCTCACAGCGAATTCGTTACAATCAATAACAGCACTAAGTAAACAACTACAGTTCGCATGACAACAACAACTGAGCTGAGATGTTTTAATTCGGCTTTTATAAGCTTTTTAATACTGCACGAGATCATTCTGGTATTTTCTCGATTTTTCTGGATGACCTAAACGATTACGAGATATCCATTTATTAAGTGTTAAATGCACGCGCTCTTATATTTTTACTTTTCCGGCGTAGCTTTCCCTTACAATTCGTCACGCGCTGCGTTGCACGGGAAAATAAAACAATTTAATTACAGTTCTGCTAAAATAGCTAAATAAATACAAACTCCGTAACAGTATAACATTTCCATTTTGTTCTTGCCTTGAAATGCGAATGTTTTGTATAACCATTTCTCAGAAAGTAAAAGTATATGTTTAGTATATGATAAAAGATCTCCAATTAAAATATTTGGCAATTGTTGAAAATAGGGAGGGGAAAATGTGTATTTGAAGGTCACTTGATGTGTTCTGAAACGTTCAATATTTAAGGTAAAAGAATTACATTAAAATTCAATCAAACACTTCTCAAAAGATAAGTTAACACCTTAACATACACTCGCTTCCAAAAATTAAGCACGGAGAGGAAATGCTAATTTCCGGAAGCCAATCAGAACTGAAGAGGATGCAATTCGCTGCAGAGGCAGATGGAAGTATGCAAATATGTTAGGTAACAACCAATCACGCTTTCATGTCAAGAAATATGCAAAAAAGGCAGTCTTATAAGAAGAAGCCAGCTTTATGAAGTGTTACAGAAGTTGATTGGATATGCTGATAGAAGGTGTTTAAAAGGTTCGTACAATTCATTTTCAAGACATACGTGTTTCTATGACTTCCAGAAAACGAATGGAAGATTCTGAGCGCTGGCGTGCTGTGGGGCGCATTGAAGCAGGACAGTCGATCACAGATGTTGCTCTTTTCTTCGGCGTTCATCATTCTGTAATTTCACGTTTATGGAAACAATTCCAAACCACACACACAGTTGTCCGAAGGCCGTAGCCGGTCGCCCAAGCGGAACATACCCCAGCGGAAGATCGATATACACTGGTGTGGAAAAATATAAGGACGAGACGGTTTTTTCAATACAACTTTGTAAAAAAGCTTTCCAAATCAACACATTTAATACCGTAAGATCCCCAATACGTAAGG
>KK119184.1:0-17301 GCA_000611955.2 Stegodyphus mimosarum
AGAAATTAAATAATGAAGAATCTGCATGAATGTATGTATGTTTCTCGCATTGGGATAAAACAATGGCACCTAGAGCCATCCAATTTTGAATAACGTACCTTTCCACTCGAATGTGGGCATCTGGAAGCCCAAGTTTGGAAATTGGAATTTGTTTTATTATCTATTTTATATTTTGTAAAACTTTAACGAATTTTTGATTTAAAAAACTCAACGATTCCAAAGCAAGCAATAGCAACACTGTACGGAAAAAAAAAGAAAAAAAAAAGAAAAAAAAAAGACTTTTTATCTCCAGCGCGCGGAACTGTGTATCGGAGATTCTAAAGATATGCTCGTTTTAAAATTATTTCGCGACATTGCTGTTGAACTGAATTTTATGGTTTAAGTGCAAAGAACATGATATTTAATAAATAAAGGTAACACACAAAACGTTAAAAAAACGCCCCTTTGGACGTAATCTAAATCTGAAACATTTCAGATTTTTATTTATTTATTTATTTATTTTTTCTTTATTGAGGAAAAAGACAAACAGTGGCATTTTGCGCATAAACCGACTTCAATTTAAAAAGCATAGAGCGTGAACCAGTAGTTATGTAAAGATTTAAAACATAATTATTTTATCAGAAATATGAGATCTGAGATAAAAATAAATATTTCTGCTTTTTGCGTAATACCTTTATGCGGACTAAAATTTAAGAATTAATTTAGAGAAAGTCATGAAAACAGTACTTGTAGGGAAGTACAGTACTTTAATTGCATTTAAAATCAAGAGCATGTGGTTAAAAGCTTCACAGTTCCTATAAACTTTACCTTCTTTTGCATTACATGATATTAATCATGACATTATTGAATCGCAAGAGACTTTAAAACCCCCACCTCACAATTTCAAAATGTTTACAATCACAACCAGCCAATTTAAATAAATGAATTTAATTCCGATTCTCAATATTCAAGAATGTTTACAAATTTCGCATGATAATTAATATATCCTGTTTTCCAACAGATGCTCGTCATATTACTTATTTAAAGAGGCGGAAACATTGCGAATGTATGTATATAACAGGTTTCTGAAGATGGAAGTTTTATTTTCTCCGAATGCATTGATACTTCCAGTGAAAGTGGAAGTGGAAGTCAAAATCAATGGAAGTGGAAGTAGAAGCCAAAAGCAAACAAAAGCTTTATTTTAGCACATATTAATGTATTCAATTATTCAAGCGGAAAAAAGTTTTTAAACCAAGTAATGTATTCAAATTTGTGGAAAGCAATTTTGAAACAAATAACGAATTCTGAATCAAGCCTGCTGCAAAGTCAATAGTAAAAAAAATGCATACGCTGTAGCATAAATTAGGTTTGCTGTATTACATTAAATTGCTAATTAGAACCCTTTCTTCTTAGGAGGAAATACGTTTAGTCTCACTTCAAAATATTGCCGTAAAGCCATAAAATTATTATTTTTATTAAGAATATAAAGTTGATTAAAGTTCTTTCAAATACATTCTTATTTAGCTTCCGGCAAAATTTTCTGATATAAATTTCAAAGACATGTTTAAAAAACTCTTATCTTGATGAAGATATATTAGATTAATATAATATTTAGAATATGTTAATAAGTGTATTTAATTATAAGAAAAGTATTTAAACTTCATGCTTTAGAATATGAAAAATCTCATTGAAATTTTTTAAAGTAATATTACGGAAGAAATCTATATTTAAATTTCAATTTTTCTAAAGGAATTCTTATAAGAATTTCTTAGTTAAGTATCTAAGAAGATAACTAAAATCGTTTTCCTGGTCAGTTCTGGGGTTTCCAGCGTAGCTTGTTATGCATTAGGACATTTTGTTCACTGCTGCAGATCCTAAAATTGTCTTAAATAAAATTCAATAATCTTAAGCTTCAATTTCAGATAATTATTTCTCTTTTCCTATATATAGTGTTTTTGAGAATGTATTGAAATGTAATGAGATAAAAACACTGTTTACAATATATCACACATAAAATTTTCTTAAATCTAGGAAGTTAAATATAAAGGAATTTAGACTTTATATTTAACTTCCTAGATTTAAGAAAATTTTGTGTTCGGTCATTTAAATCTTGTTCGTGAGCAAATTCAGAAGTTTCAAATAGTACGAATGTTTCATTTAATTTGACAATTTTTATTCTCTTAATAGCATAACATGAATTTTTATATAAGCTACAATCACTTACATAAGATGTGCTTATAATGAAAGCAAGTATCGATTAAAAAATAAATGAGAGTTCGTAATCTTATAAAAATCCCTAGGTCTGTTTAAATAAATCTATATTTATCTAATGTTTAAATAAAGGAAATAATTAAATATCTGCTTCAAAATATGAATTCTTGAATTTACTGCTTTATGTAGTATTTTCTTTTATAGATAGACAAATTTTCCAGAAAAGAGAAAAATAATACACTGCTCGACATTGAAAATGCAACACCAAGAAGGAGTGGTCAGAAATTTATGAAAATTTTGGAATAGACGCACGTCACTGAGTTATGCGAATGATAACAAATGCGCAGCTCTCCGACGCAAAAGTAAGATATAAGGGAAGGAACGTGCAGAATGGACAATATTCGTGTCCTTATTTCTGCCAGACGAATTATCGAAAAAAGTTGGGCTTTGTCCCGGAGGATACGTGTAATAGGAAAGAATGCCAGGCCGCCGTCAACGAAGGCACTTCCAGCAGATAGACGATTTTACGAGGGGTAAAGAGCGGATTGGTCCTTACGTCAAATCGCAGCTGATATCCACATGAATGGGAGCACGGTGCATAGGCTATGGCGACCATGGTTGGAACAAAGGAATGTGGGAAGAAGGAGGGGTGCAGGTGCAGCTAGAGTGACGTCAGCACGCGTGGATCGACGCATCTGCCGACAAGCTGTAGCGGTCCCGCAAGTCACTTGTACCGCGATTCTGTAGCATGTGCAAGATATCCTGGATGTTTCCGTGTCGACCAGAACCATTTCCCGTCGATTGGTTGAACGTGGCCTGCAGTCACGGCATCCGTTAAGAAGACTGCCATTGACCCCACAGCATAGAGGCCAACGTTTAGAATGGTGCCGGACTGGAGCGATGTGGATGACAGAATGGAGACGTTTAGAATGGTGCCGGGTTGGAGCGATATGGATGACAGAATGGCAAAACGTCGTGTTCTCAGATGAGTCACGCTGTTTATCCATTGACAGTCGCCGCATACGTGTGTGGCGTCGACGTGTAGACAGGTCTAATCCGGCAGTAACTGTGGAACGCCTCACCGCGCGACAACGTGGCATAATGGTTCGGGGAGCTATTGCTTACTATTCCGGGTCCCCTCAATTTAGTATTCAGGGCACTTTGACGGCCCAACGATACTTGGATAGTGTACTGCGGCTGGTGGCAATCCCCTTTCTGCAGGGGCTGTTTAATGCAATTTTTTAGCAGGATAACGCCCGACCACACAGTGCTCGCATCTGCCAACATGCTCTGCAAGGTATACAGATGCTTCCCTGGCCACCGTACTCTCCTGACCTGTCACCAATCGAACGTGTGTGGGATGTGATTGGACGCCGTTTACAGACTCTGCCCCTGCCTCGTTCAGAAGACTAACTATGGCAAATGGTTGAAAGGAAATGGAGAGCCATCCCTCAGGACACCGTCCGCACTTTTATTAACTCTATGCCTAGACGCGTTTCTTCGTGCATCTCTGTCCGCTGTGGTCCTACATCCTACTGAGGCGATGCCGTTCTCGCTCTGTATTCTGACTATCATTTTGAAATAAAGATCACTTATTGCTGCTTGCTGTATTTGTCTTTTTTTCCAAATTTCATCACTTTCTTACCACTCCTTCTTGGTGTTGCATTTTCAATGTCGAACAGTGTAAATGTATAGTTTTACAAATTATGTTTGGAAATATTCATAGTTTTGTAGATATCTACATACTTAAAGATCCTCTAATATGATTTGATTTTAATAAGGTTGTTCTGGAAAATTGTCTGTTCTAGAGTTGTCTTGTAAATACTTAAAGCTCTAATATGATTTGATTTTAATAAGGTTGTTCTGGAAAATTGTCTGTTCTAGAGTTGTCTTGTATTACATTCTTATTTTTATATTTTTATTTGCCGGGCATTCCATACTTAAAATTTTATTAATTCTTATTAATAAAAAACTGTGCGAAGAATATACATTTCTAAACGAATTATTATTTCTTGAAATCGGTATTTTATGACATGGATCATTAAAAATGCTTTTCTAAATTAAATTCATTTTCATTTGCTTAATCAAAAGGTTTTTCAACTGAATGATAGCATATTAGGCACAATGTTAGAAAATAGTAAAATTTTGGACAAAACAAAGATCAATATCTATTTTATAATTTTTAAAAACGTTTATTACTGCAAATGATTAACAAATCATTTTGATTAAAATAATAAAAGCAAGCGTTTTTTACTTTTACGTTATTTCTTCTCTTACATATAAGTGGGGATAGCTATCACGACAAATTTTTTTAAATTTTAGTGGGCTGTTCTTTAATTAACCAAAGAGTGTGCATAACAATAACTTACAATTTCACACTTATCAAACATCACAAAGAATATTATACACTACATGAACAAAATAACTTTGCTCAGCTAACTAAATAATAAATGAAGAGGTTAGACGTAAAAATTAAAAAGGGGAGAAGCCTCTAAAATACTCCAGCTTTAAAGAGGTTTTTAAATTGTTTTGCTTATCAGTCATAATTTTTTCAATGAACGTCCTTATTTTTTTTGCCAACATTATGTAGTGTATCACAAGAGCTGAATGAACGTTTGTGTTTTCTGAAAATAATGTCATACTTTTAAATGCACAAAACTGAAAATATAAAATGCTGTAAGGAGAATAAAACCTTTTTGAAAAGAGAAAAATGCGCAAACTTCCATTATTAATAACCCGACGAGTTTTCTAGAAAAACTCATTACATTGTCAAAATATTGTTACGAATTTCGTACATATGTAAATAATTTTAGTGAAGTTCTGTTTAAAATTGTAGTATTTTTCGTATAATGTAACATGAAATGCTTGAAAGAGATGATTCTGTGCCGAAAAATAAATTGCAGGGGGCAAGTCTATTTAAAAGTGAATAAATAGCTATCTCAGTAAATAGCCGAGATATCGCCAAACTAACGATGGTTTTTGGCGATTAATTTTTGTCGCCAAATTCGACGAGAAATAACCAAAAGAAGCCAAACTTTGCTACACTTTAGTCTGGTCCTTGTATTCTAATTGAAAGTTAACTATCTTATGCTTTTCTAAATGTCAACACGCTGGTGCCTGGAGATAACAAGAATTCTAGTTGACGCAATGGACAAAATATTGGTTTCAAATAGTCGAATCTGTGGATTAAAAAAGAAAGATAAATATCTTGCATTTTGTCAAAGGACAACAGTCTGGTGCGCTGGAAATAAAAATGCTTTTTTTTCGAGCAATGTTTTCACTTCTCGCTTTCAAATCCCTCGGTTTGTTAAATAAAAATTTGTTAAACTTTTACAAAATCTGAAATAAATCAAAAGAAAATTCGAAATTAAAAATTCGGGCTTCGAGGTGTCCATGTTCGGTAAGAGGACTCCGTGTATTAAAAATTCGGTGGCTCTAGATGCTGCCGTTTCAAGTCGTCCTTATCGAATATAGGGCACTACGATATCTCTTTTCTATGCCTCATAGTGCACTAATGACCATAAATTAAGGATAATGCAAAATCAGGCAAAGGAAGAGTTAGAAGCAAAACAAATTTGACTTATTTGTAAAGCTTGTTTATTAAACAAAAGGTAAAGAGCAAAAAAAAGATGCTATATGTTTGATATTATTAAAAAAATTAGCGACTTTTTCTACGTGGAGCAAATTACAAAAAACCCTATTTACAAAAAACTAATATTACATGGTTGGTATGATTGTTAATACATTGTATGTCCCCCAGACGATGCAATAAAGTCCGTACAACGCCTAGGCATGCTGAGTATCAAATTATCGATCTGATTATAGGGCATATTACACCACTCAAAAAGCAATGCTCTCCGAAGTTCCGGTAGACATGTAGGAGGAGGTTGACGGGCTGCAACTCGTCGGCCAAGCATGCCCCACACGTGCTCTACTGGATTCAAGTCCGGTGAGAATGCTGGCCAAGTGATATACTCCGATTGAAGGCATTCGCTCACGATGTTTGCACGGTGAGGACGGGCGTTGTCATTCATAAACACAAATTATGCGCCCACGGCTACCCGAAACAAACGTACGTATTGTTCCAGGATGACGACCCGATAGATTTGGCTTGTCATGGTTCCAATTTGAACATGCAGGTCAGTTCTGGAACCCAGAATAATTCCACCCCAAACGAGCACTGCTGCACCACCGTAACGTTGTCGTTCAATGATGTTTTCTTGGTGGTAACGGGTACCTGGAGCTCTCCATATGAAAGTCCGGCGAGAATCAGACTGCAAGCTAAACCTGGACGTGTCGGAAAACATCACACATGCCCACTGTTGCGGTGTCCACAATGCATGCTCTCTACTCCAGGCTAACCGCAGGCGACAGGGAGTTGCAGTAAGTGGAACGCATCTGACAGGTCTACGAGCATTTAGACCAATCTGCCCTAGGCGTCTGTACACGGTCTGCCTTGAAATTGTGGTACCAGTGGCTGAAGACAGCTGACGAGGCAGGTCTGAGGCTGTGCTCCGCCTGTTTCTTTTGGCAGTAACTGCCAAATACCGGTCCTCATTCGGCGTTGTAACTCTGGGGTGAGCTGTGCTGTAACGTCTACTCACATTACCATCATCTTGGAATCGTTGCCAAAGCCTGGAGATGACACTCTGGGCAATTCCAAGTTCGTCTGATACTTCCAATTGGGTACGCCCACATTCCAGACGGCCGATAATTCTATTACGTAAAAATTCATCCAAATACGTCCTTTGTGTCATAACTATTCGGTTATTGCAATCAAATGCTTATAAAGCGCCTGCGAACAATTTTACTACTTTGCCTGTATTCCTTATATATCACTTTCTTACACTCTCGTCATTGTGACGTACCATCGGTGTCATCTGGTTACTTCCTGAAATTTGCATATGATTCTTGAAGATGTGTGTAGTGATTTTACAGGTGATATATTTATTTTAGAGTTCGATTTCCGCGTGACTCAGAATTATCCTTAATTTATGGACATGAGTTTAGTTGGTGCAGGCGGGTATTGGGTTCCCCCGAAAAACATCGCTATCCCGATGAAAGGTTGAACTTAAAAATTTTCTAACACGTACAGATCCATAGTACCCATCCTGGGATGAGCATGTGAGTGCAGAAAAGAATGGCATTTTGCGTATCATGAAGAACAATTTATAGTTATAGTAGTCAGACAGCATTTGTCAAATAATTGCTGGGAAGTGCGGCCGCTCAACAAAAATGGCTGCCCAAACCATCACACCCTCCACTACCTTGATGATACCCCTGATGAGGGAGGGGTGGTATCGTGCTCCAGACTCTCTCCAAATACAGGTACGCCGAAAATCATTCTCCAAGCTGAGTCTTGTCATGTTCGGTCTGCTTGTCCATTGTCCAAGCTGAGTCTCGTTTAATCTGTAAAGCACACGTTGCTCATATGTTCCATGGCACATGTTGTCTGCATCATGCTAAACCTGCTCTCTTGTGCGCTGCGATGAGCGGGACAGTCCTATCTCATGAAGCCTTCGAGCATTTGCAGACCAAGAAACTGGGGTTTCAGTGGCAGCATACAGTTCATGTGAAAGCTATGAAGCTGTAACTGTCCTTTGGCTTCGCGCTGAAAGTGCCAAATAACGAACCTCATTTTCCGTTGTGGACCTTGTTCGGACTTATCCATGTCTTCTCGATATAGACACAGTGTCCTGAAACTGTTTTCATAAATTGCTGACGACACTGGGCGTTATTGAGATCTGTGCCCACCTGCACTTATGATTGGCCGGCCTCCTGTCTATCGATAATTCTCCATACGTTCATGGCTACTCATTTTACCTGACACCTGATAAAATTTACGCAAGTCTTCCAAGAAATATCGGGAATGTCATGAAGAGTTACGAGCAATTACATCGCCGAAGGTCGCCGTACGCTTATTTTTCCTGCACTCTCTCAGCTCCACCAACACGTATTGGACTACGACGTGTACGCTTACGTATTGGGCTCTGAATATTCGTATAATTCTTTGGCGGCCTAATTTGTACCTCTGATTTAATACATTTCGTGAAAAAAACATAATTTGAAAATTCTCTTAATTGTGCATACGGTTTAATAATGGTTTGCAGATGTTTCACTTGTTTTAAAATAAGAAATTTAGTATTCATCGAAAATAATATGGTTAGTATAATTCCATAAATATTCTAATCACTTGAAGCCATCTGCTAGAAAATTTAGGGCGTTTAATGCATTCATTCTTTGTCGGGATAACGATCCTAAACATACATCCTTAAATGTTAACCTGTGCTTATTCTACAACTGTCCAGAAGCTATTAAATATCCTCCGGATTGAAATTCGATGCAGCATGTATGAAGTGAGTTTCAGAACAGAAAAAAGAAACATAATACTTCTTTGAAAGTTCTACTAACAGCAGTTCTTACATAGCAATGGAAAAAATGGAACTTTATTATTCGAAAAAAAAATTGTTGAATCCAAGCCAAAAGACATGAAAATTGTAATTCACGGTAAAAGGTATACAACGAAATATTGAATTTCCCGTTAATTTTATTTTATGTTCTCGTTAATGTTCCTGTTTTTATTAAATCTAAAGTGTCTGAATACTTATGTGAAATTATTTTGTAAAATGTTTTTGAATAAATTTGAATTATTACCAAAAAGGTTTTAACTGACTATTTTCAAAACAAGCATATTTTAAAACAGATATTTAAAAAAATATAAAATCATTTTGCTAATATTAGTAAGTGATATCTGAAAATAAACCTGTAATGCAGAAGTGCTCGGAAACAAATGTGAGCCACTGTATTTTCTAATTTTAAATCAGTCAAGGTGTGTGGGCTAAGCGAACATCATCATAAAACAGGTTCACCCTTTCATGGCAACAGTATTTCGAGCTGGGGATAGTGTTTACCAACAGAATAATGCACCATGTCATAAGGGTCGTATCGTCAGGGAGTGGTTCGAAGACTATTCCAGTAACTTTTAAGTCATGTCTTGGCCTCCAAATTAACCTGACATTAATCCAATAGAGCATTTTTGGTTCCACCTAGAAAACCAAATTCGTGCCACGCTACCCTTCCTAATGTGCCGGAATAGAAGGAACAGTTGGTGAGTGCTTGGTACCACGTACTTCAGACTACGTATCGGCACCTTGTGGAGTCAATGTCACGCCGGGTGCTAGCAGTTTTGAGGGCTAATGATAGTCCTACATGGTATTAACAGGGTGGTCATAATGTAATGGCTCTTCGGTGTATATAAGAGTATATTTCAGACAGCTAATATATTATAAAACTCTGTTAATGTACGGCTTCAACATATTAAATATCTTTACCATTGAATCGATCTTTTAATGTAATTAACTGGTGAAACTATACGTTAATTAAATAAATCTGTATGTATGAATCCATGTATGGAAAAGAGCCAAAAATTATTACTAAAATTCAAACAAGAAGAAGCTATCCAAAAATATTCGGCAAACTCTGGTCTAAAGGTTTCTGGATTATCGCTTCAAAATGCATACCAATTTTAGAATATACGAATATTGTTTGATTAGGAGATTAAATGCTATTTCTATTTGTTCGATTACTAAGCATGGAGAATATCTCAGTGATCGAACAAATAGATAATAATATTTGTTATTACTAAATACACAGTCCAGTCACATTAATGTGACCATCTGTCAAAAGCCAGAATAACCATCTTTCGCAGAGCGGACTGCTGCGAGACGTGCAGGAAGAGAGTCACATAGGTCCCTGAAGGTGTTCTCTGGCATGTTGAGCCATGCCGACTCTAATGCCGTGGCCAGCTGCGCTAGATTACGCGGTTGAGGATCCATGGCGCGAACAACTCGATCGAGATGGTCCCACAGATGTTCGATTGGGTTTAAGTCAGGTGAGTTTGCTGGCCAGGGGAGGACGGTAAACTCATCCTGGTGCTCTTCGAACCACGCACGTACACTGGCAGCTGTATGGCACCTCGCATTGTCCTGCTGGAAGATGCCATCATCCTGAGGAAAAACAATGCGCATGTAGGGGTGAACATGGTCCGCAAGGACAGATGCGTACTTGTATTGATCCATTGTGCCTTCCACAATGATCAGTGAACCTAGAGAATGCCAGGAAAACATTCCCCAGACCATAATGCTCCCGCCTCCAGCTTGGACCGTTCCGGCAATGGTTGCAGGGTGGTTCCTTTCAGAGGTTTCACGCCTTATACGCCAACGTCCATCTGTCCGATGGAGCATAAAACGCGATTCATCCGAAAACGCAACCTGTCGCCACTCAGTGGACGTCCAGCTGCTGTACTGGCGTGCAAATTCTAGCCTTCGCCGTCGATGAACAGCAGTCAGCATAGGTGCACGAACCAGGCGTCTGCTTCGGAGGCCCAGACGCAGCAATGTTCGCTGAATAGTACTTTGGGAGACACTTTTGGTAGCCCCTTGGTTCATTTTGGTGGTCAGTTGCTCAACGGTAGCCCGTCTATCTGCCCGAACGCATCTCCGCAACCGTCGTTCGCCTCTGTCATCTATGGCCCGTGGTGCACCACATTTGCCACGTCGCTGATTTTGGACAGTCCCATTTTGCCATGCACGGTACACTTTTACCACGGCGGCACGCGAACAGTTCACAAACTCAGCCGTTTCGGAAATGCTTCCACCCTTGGCCCGAAAGCCAATGATCATGCCCTTTTGGAAGTCGGATAAATCGCTTCGTTTCTGCATTACGCCAACGATTGAAATGTTTTCCGAAGCCCTCACACACCCTTTATATACGCTCAACTGCACTGTGCTGCCACCTGCCTTCTGTGATTGGTTATTTAACTCTGACATGGAAAGTACGTGGTGGTCACATTAATGTGACTGGACTGTGTATCTTAGTAATAACAAATAATACTTTTATCTTTGGTAAGTAGAACTGTCTTCTGTTCCCAAAATAGCCTTCTGTGCGCAGGTGGTGTACAGACCCTCAGGAATCATGCTCTTTGTCTTAATAACATACTCGTTCTGACGGTGACATTGTGTTGCCGTCCCTCCGTATGAAAATGATAGAACAGTAACAGCTGCTAGAGATAATTAGTTGCACTCCCATGTATTGACCCTCACTACGGGTGCAACAAATCTTTGTTGTAAAAAGATTTCTTCGTAGCTTTTTAACTAGCAATGTTTTCCATGCTTGAGCAGAGTACACGATATTTTTAAGATACATTTCAAAAAATGGGACAAACAGTTAAGAAGGAGAGAATCAAAAGGACGTTGGATAAATTTTTAACTTTTCATGAGGGCAAATTAATTATCAAAAAGATCCATTTAATAAAATATTCTATAAGTGTTTGCAATTACGTGCGTTTTTCACTTTCTTGTACACTTTTTCTTTTTCTTTACTTGTATTGTAATCGCTAAAACTTTCAGGTATCATATTTCAACGAAAATATCCATTTTGACCGTTCTCGAAACCATCCGAACGATGTTTTCGCGTGACATCTGTACGTAAGGACAGAGCCAAGGAATCTTTTTCCTAAAAAGGATTTCAAAATAGATTTAAAATGGATTCAGGAGGGATTTTTTTCGTGACTTCTGAACGTATGAATATATCTCATATAAATCAAAAATGAGCACCCTCAGAACCTTGAAATTTTGTATATAGGGCTGCTATAGCATGTAGTTATATACTTCCCATTTTGGTTGTAATCAGCTGCACCAAATGTATATAGACCTGCTCTGTTACTCGGTTCGGTGAGCTCAGTTTTTTAATTCACTTATGTTGGTAAATTGTGCATTTAGTTGCTTCGAAAATGATTGAATTACGTTGTTTTTATCTTCCGGTTAAGGTTTTTATGCCTTTAGTTAATCTGCATGCCATACTTGTAGAATGATCAATAATTTAAAATGTTGTTTAAGTGCAGCTAAGCCTAACAGAGCAGCTATACTTATTTAATTTTGAAACTTAGTATAATAGTGAAAGAAGTGAGTTTCTGCAGTTTCAGTGTCTTTTTGCGAGTGGAACCAAACGTAAACTTTCAGTTTTGTGCACTGAAAAATCTGCTTTCTTTCTGGCTGGCCTAATTACTTCTCTGATTTTAAATGCAATTTTTTTACAATTGTTTTAACTGTATTTGGTGTTTTATGTTTTTAAAGTTTTAATGAATATATTTTGAGTTTTTGTATGTATTTTTCGCTTGCCACGAAGTGAGAACTTAATTGATTGGATGAGAACTTATAGCTCTAATGAAATTCGAGGAAATAAGTTTAAATGAAATGCAGCCAAAAAATGCGTATAATTTTTAATACTCCGTGCAAGGAAGTCGTGTGGTGCCCACACCAGATTCTTTTAATACATAAAACCGAAACCCAAAATTTCTATTACATGTAAAGAAGAGTGTTGAAATACAGGCTGTTTAGAAGTAAAGTTAATATTACGTTTCTCGGACCCCATAAAATTTATAAATTTAATAAAATCGGAACGATAATTTGTTCGATGTAACGCATTAAATTTGAAAATCAGTATGTCTTCTTTAAAAATATATTTTTTTCGAAAATTTTTTTTAGTTTAATGCGCAAAAGCACAAAATAGCTGCATTATACTGAAAAAAAAATTGTTGTTAATCATTTTAATTAAAAAATAATTCTGCAGGAAACGTTAACGAATATTAGATTTTAGGTATGATTTACTTTCGAAATCACACTTCTTATAAAATGTTTAAAACTCATTACAAACAGCAACATTTTTTGTTGACAACAGTTGACGATTAAAATGCGAAAAATTATATCTGAAACCGTTTATTCATTGGAAATGAAAGTAAATGTAAAATGCATGCAATTTTTATCCTTAAAATCCCTGTCTACTGAGACCAGCCTGAGGAAGTTTTTTATTCTATTTCACTTTAAAGTAAATATTTATAGGGATAAAATTTACTATTGTGAAGCTTCCGACGGACGATGTTACTAATCTAAAATTTCTGCCTTAAACAGATTACTTCCGAAGGCGAAGTTATCACAGTATTGAAACTCATTTAAAAGTTATAATGTATTTTTCCTGCCTAACCAGCATGCCTTCGTGGTGCAGCGGTCAGCACACTCGGGGCGTATTCGAGAGGTCCGAGGTTCGAGTCTCGGCGAGGGTATTGCACATTTCTTCATGTCTTCTGCTTGAAAAAATCCTAATGTTCCTGCAAATTATTAATGTAGTTTCGTTATCTCTTTTTGGTATAATTGCGCAAAAACTGAAATATTTTGAAAAATTAAAAATTCCAAGCCAAAACATTACCTTAAGAAATAAAAAAGAACTCTTTTGATCCAATTACTAATATGAGATAATTTTCCTTAGAACTTTCTTGTAGAAGCCACGTTTCCTATCCATAATCCCTCAACATTTAAGCAACAGCTGTAATAAAATACCTATCTAACAAAATACAAAACTTTTTGCTTTCAGAAAACGTCACGGCGAAATGATTCACTATGTGTTAGAGAGAATAAGAAATAATTTAAAATATCAAAAAGTTAAATGCTTACTAAAGAAAATATAAATACATAAACGGAAGAGCTAAATACAGTGCACCCTCTCTGAGCCAACCATTTAAAGTTCTGAATGATCTATCCTTCTCTGAGACTGATTGTCCTAGAAATGTAAAATTTAATACCAAAGTTTCATAGCGAAACTTGTCACTTTTAGAGATGGTCGTGTTAGGAAGATAGTTCACTGTATGTTATAAAAAGTTTAGTAATACGAAAAATAAATTCGAATAAAATGCATCTTGAAACTTTAAATAATGTTCTTAAAGTTAAATATAAATAATAATCTTTAATGTTTCTTAGAATCTTCGTTCATGATTTCATATCTGTTTACTCTTTTGTGGTTGTGGTAACGTTAATACCAGTGTTTATTTATGTTCTCAGAAACGCTGGTCGTCTTAGGAAGATAGTCTCCACGATAGTTCACTGTAATTATATATCTCTTGAATAGGTTAGGTTATCTTATTCAATTATGGCAAAGCACACGAGGGCTATCTGCCTAAAGGGAGGGATGCCTTCGTGGAGGACTTTCTAAGGGAAACTGGCTCGTATACACGTTACACATGGGGAAAACCACGAAAACGCCCATGCAGCCAGCCCGTTTGCGGGATTCGAACCTCGGAACGAACTACCAGTGTTCAGCGTCTTTACCGCTCGGCCGCTGGTGGGCCTTATCTCTTGAATAAAATCGCATTAAAGTTTAGATGAAATTTTCTAGAAATTTTAAATTTGAGTGATGCCAATGACAGACGGGCAAAAAAAAATCAGTTTCTGTTAATATTTCCCTGCTGAAATTGAATACTAGTTTCACACAGTGAACGAACTAGCAGCATGATAGTTTTCTTTATTTCTTAACACATTCTTTGTAAAAAAAATGCGTCGTGAAGAAACTGACTATTTTATTGAAAATAAATATGCGTCAATCTCAAACACAGGTAAGGAAATGATTGAAAATGCAAGGTTTCAGGACCCATCAGTGGCTGGCAATTGCACATTGAATGTTCAGATCTATAATTGGTGAAACCTTTCTTGACGGCGTTGAGGTAATGAGTGACAAAGGTTCCTTATTTCATCTTGCGATACATTCTGACAGGCATTCAATTTTTGCTCCAAATCTGTGACATTTTCGGGTGTCCGAATCTGACGGCCTATACATGTTCGATTCCCCTTCCCGGGGATCGACGTAAACCTACTGGCTAGAATCTGTACCTAGGCAGTCTGGACCACGGGGGTATACAAATTACGAACCTTTTGGTTCTGGAGACCCCGGAAAGGTCATTTATTTGCCGGCCCCTGGATCTGGCATGTCTTAGAGGCCGGTTCTAGTAGCCCTGGGGTGATGCCCCGGGTTTGCTAGGTAATGGTTGTGGCCCTCTGCGACGGGCAGCCAGAGATTGCTAGGTAGCAAATCGACGACCAGTGGCGCCCTGGGGTCCTAGTTACTCCAGGTGCGTTGGTGCCGATCACTCCAAGGTTCTGGGACAGGGGTTGAACCCTGGACCTAGTTTGGGGGGGATGAGGACCCTTAGTGTCATTAAGTTGACGGACAGGGGAATGCTCAATATCTTATCATGTCATACATTTTCGATTGTCGAGAGGTCTGGGAACCTTTCTGGCCAAGCAAGATTATCAAAAGTTTCAAGAAAGTCCGGAGATGCGTCGGCCATGTGGGATTTAGTAATATTCTGTTCGAAAATGACACCGGGATGGCTTGTAAAGAAGGTTAACGCAAACGATCGTAGGATGTTACCAAAATATCGCTGAACGTTTTGAACAGTTTTATGAGGGCTGACTTGTGTCATAAGAAATTACCACACCATTGCATCATGTCTGCCAAAATCATGTCTAACAGATCATGTCCTAAACAGATCATGTCCGTCCTAAATCATGTCCTAAACAGATCATGTCTGCCAAAATGATTTGTAACGTGGGAATATCACGCACGTTTTTATAATATCCTGAAATATGTTGCCTGTACTCACAATAGATAACATCTTAAAATATGCACCTGCACAAATGTGTGTATCATGTAATGTATATATAATATGTAAATATGTATATCACCTTTTACTTGAGCAAATTTAATGCTGAAAGGTAGGAGTACCGTTGATGCCGCGGCCGGTGGCAGTACGTGCGCTCGCTCGAGTCACAATTCCCATTTCCACTCGAAGAATGATGCCAGAATGTTGTTTGTTTTCTAGTTAGTGTGTGGGGCTAATACCTACTCACTTAGGGTAAATATTAGGTGGCCCCCTCACTTCTACATAACATAACATAACATAACATAACCATTACATCAGGGTATTGACAATGTGCCTGTGTGGAACAAAGGCTAACTGGGACCGGCCTTAACTGACGAATCTACATCGAAATGCCTAACTTCATGCTGTACATGAAAATGACAACAGCATTTGAATAGGACTAATAAACTAAAACAAAACGAGATTTAATTTTTAATAAAAGGGTACCAGATTAATAGAGGAAGTAAAATTACTTTTATAATTTGATAATTAACTAAGCAATTTTAACATAGGTAATCTCATGCAGTTACACATCTTCCCTTTTCTAATCATTTTTCGATTATATTTTTGAAAAACTATCAATAGAACTTTATAAAAGAGTTAATTAGATAATGACTTTTAATAGTTAACTACATAAATTACAATTCTATTAACTCTTACACGTAGCATTAATTTTCTGCGCCTTTTCAGTTTTTGCAAATGCAGTTTTCTCGTTTTTTTTTTCCTGCAAATATTTATAATTAAAAAATATGAAGTACAAAAGTAAAAATGTTCCTCATTCCTTCTTCTCTCACAAATCATTATGAGAATATGCATTTACAAATTTAAAATCTTGAAAAGCCACATGTTTGAGGAGTTATCGCCATGCGATGATTTGTTAGATACTTTATTTTGGACCGCGATATTGCTAGGATGATGTTTTTAAAGTGCGAAGTTTTTGAATCACTTTATTTTCGACAACGATGCTTTAGAACTACGATGTTCTCTTCTTGCTTTCTTTTCTCTTCATGAGGCTTTATACAATGTCGTTTCCTCCTTGGGTTCTTTTCTTCGCAACGTTTTTGGCTGACACCGCATAAATTTTTAAGAAATTTTCAGATAAATGTTCTGACTTCCAAAGTTCTGTTACGAAAATTAAAGCTTGGAATAGAGCTTCAAAAGCCTTGCTCACCTCCTCCATCAGGCTTATATTTTTTTCTTTTTACCTTTAACAAGGATTCTGGTGTTTCTGAAGAATTACTTACGAAATAACGGTAACGCTAGCATAACTTAATAGAGATGTTAGTTTTTTTTTTTTTTACTTTTGTCAAACTGAAAAAATTTCTCGCTGCTAAAATGTTTTAATCATCGGTCTTATGTCATCCCTCTTGCGTTATTTCGTTATTTTATTCCTCTGTATTTGCATCACAATAAAACAGTAGTGCTTAGTAACAATTAATTTTATTACGATTAATGTCATTAGTTTATTAATCTGCATTAAATACCAAATATTTTTAATTCTTTGCACGCAAATTTACATTTCTCCTTTCTGCCTCTTTATACGCCAGTGTTTCTAAATGGAAACATATCCCTTAAAATTCCCG
>KK119184.1:17363-32914 GCA_000611955.2 Stegodyphus mimosarum
AATCTTCTAGTCACTGATGTTAAGAAAATAATCCTTAATTTAGAAAATAGAAAAGTCTTCCTAATTAAATCGACTACATTTTATTACTTATCTCTCAAATCTGCTCAAATTTCGGAAAGCATTCAAGGTCGTAATTGTAATATTACTCAAAGATTCTTCTCCTGTTTTTTTTTGCTATATTTGGCTCTTAAAACAAAATCTTCCATCCTAAACCTTCACACATTACAACAAAATTAATCCTATCGCGAAGAAATTAATGCGGCTTAAAGGGGAAAATTTAATGCTTCTCTTAATTAGTCTGACCTCTTTTCACTGCAGAAAAACGGGGGAGATAACTACAAAACAAACAAATTAAACTGCGGTAAAATTTCAAGCAGCATTTTAATGAAAAATCGAAGATTTGTTGAAAAAAAGTAAGCATTACTCTCTTACTGATAAGCTTGATACGGGCATAACTCTTCTAAATGTCACAAAAATTAGTTGATTGCAATTTGTCACATAAATTAGCAAGATATTCAATTTCATATAGGTAACGTGTTTCTATAATACTGTGGGTTTAAGTAGCTCTTGAACAAATATTCACGGTTTTAATATAAAAAAAAGTCAAATGTAATCTCTCAAATCCTCTCAAGTAATGATGATTTTGTCAAGCGACAGTTTTTAGTAAAAACGCATCGATGTTAAATTTTTACCTTCTGCAAAGAAAGTTTCAGCTAGTTAGATGCTTCCGATATTAATATTTAAATCTTTTAAAAATATAGTTCTCAAAACATTTTCCTCATCAGTATTTGTCCAGAGCTCATATATAATTTTAAGCTTTGCATATTTTTACACTGCTCGACATTGATAATGAAACACCAAGAAAGAGCCGTCAGAAATTTATGAAAATCTTAGAGTAGACGCACGTCACTGAGTTATGCGAACGATGTGAAATGCGCAGCTCTCCGACGCACGTGAAGTAAAATATAAGGGAAGGAACATGCAGAATGGGCAATATTCGTATCGTTATTTCTGCCAGACGAATTATCGAAGAAAGATGGTTTTTGTCCCGGAAGATACGTGTAATAGGAGAGAATGCCAGGCCGCCATCAGCGAAGGCACTTCCAGCAGATAGACGATTTTACGAGGGGTATGGTGATCGGACTGAGAAGGACGGGTTGGTCCTTACGTCAAATCGCAGCACCCACATGAATACGAACACGGTGCATCGGCTATGGAGAACATGGTTGGAACAAGAGAATGTGGGAAGAAGGAGGGGTGCAGGTGCAGCCAGAGTGACGTCAGCACGCGTGGATCGACGCATCCGCCGACAAGCTGTGGCGGTCCCAAAAGTCACTTGTACCCCGATTCTGCAGGACGTGCAAGATAGCTTGGATGTTCCCGTTTCGACGAGAACCATTTCCCTTCGATTGGTTGAACGTGGCCTGCACTCACGGCGTCCGTTAAGAAGACTGCCATTGACCTCACAGCATAGACGCCAACGTTTAGAATTGTGCCGGAATAGAGCGATGTGGATGACAGAATGGCGAAACGTCGTGTTCTCAGATGAGTCACGCTGTTTATCCATTGACAGTCGCCGCATACGTGTGTGGCGTCGACGTGGAGACAGGTCTAATCAGGCAGTAACTGTGGAACGCCTCACCGCGCGACAACGTGGCATAATGGTTCGGGGAGCTATTGCTTACTATTCCGGGTCCCCTCAGTTTAGTATTCAGGGCACTTTGACGGCCCAACGATACTTGGATAGTGTACTGCGGCTGGTGGCAATCCCCTTTCTGCAGGGGCTGTTTAATGCAATTTTTCAGCAGAATAACGCCCGACCACACAGTGCTCGCCTCTGCCAACATGCTCTGCAAGGTATACAGATGCTTCCCTGGCCACCGTACTCTCCTGACCCGTCACCAATCGAACATGTGGAGGATGTGATTGGACGCCGTTTGCAGACTCTTCCTCTGCCTCATTCAGAAGACGAACTGTGGCAAATGGTTGAAACGGAAAGGAGAGCCATCCCTTAGAACACCATCCGCATTCTTATTGACACTATGCCTAGACGTGTTTCTTCGTCCATCGCTGTCCGCGGTGGTCCTACTTCCTAGCGAATTGTCACGAATCTATTGTCACGAATTTCTTAGCTTTCCTTCGAAATGTATATTCATTAAAATGACAATAGTATGTTCTGTAATGTTTCTAGCACTTTGTCTACCCATACTGCATATTGTATTGTAACACCTACTACTGAAATGTGCTGTTTGTACTATTGAAATGTAATAATTAATCTTTCAGTAATCTGCTCACTCGTATATCGTATGTTACTTACATTGTGTTACATAACTTATATATAGTATTTTGAATGTCATTATGTATACTCTAGCTTGGAATGTATTTACTCCAGAATATCAGTAACTTGTTAATCCAGATATGTATTTACTGTATTTTATGTTATAGTTCACATGAACAGCGCTGCTATAATCAATCTGTACGTAATATTGTAACCTGCACTTTATATGTTAACTGTATTGTATCATTTAGCTCATACTCTTTATATGTCATATAGGTCATACAAATTGTACAACATATATCCGAACCTCTAATATAACATCACTACCCCCCGAGATGTAATTACTCCCGCTATGTACATCGTTTCATGCCTTAATAGTAACACGACATAAATATGTACATGTTGTATAAATTTTTTAACTATAACATTGCAATCTCTTCTCATACAGTAGTCGCACCATGTAGTAGTTTGCAAGTTATTTAGCAGTTGGCTTTCTTATACTCATGACTGTATATTCCATTACTGAGTTTTGCTTTATGTATTACATCCGCATTTCTGTATTGAACTAGTGTACTTTTATCTTATATGTCACATAATATGTGCACGCATTTTTTGTATGCGTATTCATTTTGTACCTCTGGTATAGCATCACTTCCGAAAGTAGTATGGACGCACAACAGTCTGTAGATATTACATATGTTATATAGTTTGTATCCTGTTCTTATAGATGTAATTATTCCTGCTATGTACATTGCACCATGCTTTAATAGTAATACTAGTTACCTATGTTAATGCTGTACTCTAGATAATGGTGGGCGTGGTGCTGTACTTATTAACCGCTATGGTAAAGGGACAGTGCCCCCGTCCCCCGTCACTTATCCTAGCTTTGTCCTGTACAAATTACTATTAATTCTAAAGTACTGAATAATGATGATTATGCCATTTCGAATTACAAGTTGTTTTTTTACAAGGTTTTGAATAATGAATATATGAGTTTTTATTTAATATATATTGAGTGATAAGTTGTTTGGAACTTATCAATTACTTTACATTATAATTTGGTTTGACAATTTAACTATTTTGTACCACAAGTTGTATTTCACCAATTTCATATCGCTTCTAAATTATTGACTAAATTCAGTCTTATATTATCTCTTTCTTCAAATGTAACAATCATAAACTATATTAATAAGGGGCTTATTTTTGTCATATATTACACTCTCTCGTAGTTGCATTTGTATCTCAACTTTCGTAATGTACAGGCATACACTGTTTTAAATATTTATCATCTTGCTAAATGATGAATGTTAACCTTTTATGTCTTTTAATCAGCTTAAATCAATCTTCTTTTATGAATTATGTGTAGTCAGTAATGTACATGACATAGGTTGTTAAATGTTTTTGTATTTTAGCTTATCTTTAATTCTCTTTAATACTGTGTCTTTAATATATAGTGTTATTTTTACAATATTGTATACCACATCTTTGTAATACCTCGCCCTTGTTTGGCATTGTATCTTTGTTTGCTTATATTCAATAAATGGCTTCTCGGCTCTAGATAGTGGTGGACGTGCTGCATTTACCAATTAACCATTATGGTAGAGGGATGCTGCACACGTCCCCCGTCAACTATCAACTATCCTACTGAGCCGACCCCGTTCTCTTTCTGTATTCTGACTATTATTTTGAAATAAAGATCACTTATTGCTGCTTGCTGTCTCTGTCTTTTTTCCAAATTTCATCACTTTTTGACCACTCCTTCTTGGTGTTGCATTTTCAAAGTCGAGCAGTGCATTAACAATGTAATGGGACCAAATTGTCGCTGATGAAAGTATGTCTTATGTTTTTCCTTTCCTAGACAAGGACTAATTGTCTGACCAATTAATTAAGGGCTGTCGAAATATGCCACATAAAGATGTACATTCACTTTTATCAATGTGTATACATCATGTGATATTAACAACACAGTAAGGTAGGGATTAGGCTAGAGTAAATAAGCTAGCTCAGATTTAAATATCCTTGGAAATTCCTTATCTGATGTGAAGAACATTTATCTGATTTTAGTAAAGCTGTCGGATAGTGCTAACTGAAGTTTAAATTGCTTTAATCAAGCTATGTTCTTACAACCATTTTTAGCTCTAAAAGTAATCTGTATCCAAAGCAATCTCTTTTAATAAACTTGTTTTCCAGCGCATTCTTTTAAATTTTTTAGGTCTTAGTAAACCATATTAAAAACGTTATACTCAATATGCATTCATGTGGTTAATGAGATATTCTACTTCCTTTTTTAAGAAACAATATTAGCAATAATATAGGTAAAGAATAAAGTAGATAAACTACCCATATAAATTAAATAAATTTGTTATAAATTCCTATTGACAGATTCTTAATACATGTAAATTTTTATACACTTTCTCATTAATTTTAAATTATTACTGTATATTATGAAAATTCTGTTTCAAAACTGACTATCAGTCTGCTCACAATTCTCGGAAATGATAATTAATATCAATAAATGTCGCATATTTTTCTAAGGCAGAGTGATCTACATTGGAAACACAACTCTCTTTGCAAATTTATTTTTTCTTTTGGTAATAGGGTCCACAAGCGGCCGACGGTAAATTCGTTAAACACTGACAGTTCGTCCCAGGGTTCAATTCCAACGAATAGTCTGGCTACATGGGTGTTTTCGTGATTTGATTTTCCTCATGTGTAACTTGTATACGAAACAGTTTCTCTTAGAAAGCCCTCCAAGAAGGCACACCTCCCCTTAGATAGATAGCCCTTGAGTGCTTGCCATAATTAAATAAATCAAATCAAACAAACTTCTGGAAAATAATCCATCTTTCAGTTGATTTCCTGTATCATACTTTAAGAGAATGTCCTGTCGTAATCAAAATTCAATAGCCTGCAATAAAATTTGTTTTAGTCAAATAATTGGCTAAAGTTAAAAGAGAAATTAATTTTTCTACCAGTCATTTTGCTAAAATTCGTTTTTCACTCAGTTGTTTCCCTCAGATATTTTATAAAGCATTAATGATTTCTTATTCATCTGAGAAACCACCATGAAAAAATTACACATTATTTGCTGACATTATTATTTTAAGCACGTCAGTTAGAATTATCCAAGATTATTATTTACGTATGTCGTATTTGTTATTATATATCCTCTTTTTAGTAATTGTAAAATCGGAAAGAATGACTTCCTTGACCTAAAATCCGTAAAGAAAATTAATTAATACAGAAAAGATTTTAAGACGCTACACTTTAAAGAACTATAACTGAGATAACTAATATATTTAAATACAGCGTTATTCTAACACACGTATTTTGACATAAGATCGGACTTTTTCTTAAATGACATGCCGATTTTTTTTATATAATTCCACTCGACGACTCAAATTATGCGCAAAAAGCAAATTTTTTAAAATTTAGTGAGAAACATCCAGAGTTATTCGAAAAAAAAATTCTTGGCGAGCTTTTTTTTTCACTTCACGCCATAATTCATTTAATAAACTTTTCGGTTTACGTTAACCTTTTTCCTTTCATTTTGCGCAAATTGAAAAAAGGCCTCGTTTCTTTTTTCTTGGAAATATTTGTACTTTATATTTAATTTTTTAACCATAGTTGTTATTTTTAGATATTCGTATACATGTAGATTATATATATATATATATATATATATATATTTGTATAGTAGGATCTAACAGAGTTATATTACCAAGGATAGTACGATCCTACACCTTCACGTCAAGTACTTCAGTTAATGCATTTATCATTTAGTTTTCTCTTAGGCATGAAGAATAGTCGAAAATGTTTACTAAATTCTCCAGTCCCCTAAGCGCAACAGTAATTTTCATTTCGTATATAGCATTCTCTCGTAAATTTTTGCTTGGTTTGCTTTAGTAGCTTTGCGTCCGTGACTGATTGTTTACAACTGTCTAATCAAACCATAATATTCGTAAATTAGAATAGTGAAATTCAGCAAAATAGTTTTTTCAGACAATATATCGGGATTTCTCGACGCGTAGTAGGCCATCTTTCTTAAAAGTTCAACATAAAAATAAGAACCTAGACAAAATATAGTAATTTACCAAAATTAGAGTTTTAGATTTAAAAGATGTGTTTTTATCGAAAGTTATGCAATTAAATTCAACTCCTGAGTCTAAGGAAAGTTCTTTTTCCATCTTAACAAGCACTGAACTGAAAACTGTCGTTTCTTCTGTCGATTTAATAAGATTTGAGTGAAAAATTTTGAGAATTTAATATTATTGCATATTTATACAAATATTAATAAGCGTTTGCTTTTTATTCGCTTGCATTTTTTACCAAACGGTTTTTATTGTTGTTTTGTGGTCTGTTCCATTGCAATTTGCATATAAATAATCCTTGCTTACTTTGTATAATTTTTAACTAATTATTATATTTTTGAATGTTTACTTTGTTCATTGTCTTGTAATATATGCAAGTCTGTATAAATAATACTAGCAGGTCCATATATATATATATATATATATTTACTTTTAATTTTATTTTGAATTTATATTCTAACTAATAGCAGCTTTTGGCGCTATTTTAGTACAGTCTTACTCTCTATTTATTATCTCCGCCGCCCAACCGGTATAGTGGTTAGCGTCGCTGGCTGACGTGCCGAAGGGCTCGGGTTCGAATCCCGAAGAAGTCATGGATGTTTGTAATTGTATAGTGTCGGTGCGGCATGGCGGCACTTTAAATATGCTGCGAGCCGAATTAGCAGAGTTACAAGAGTTAGTCTCATGTGGTTTGGTAGAAGGGGAGAGTGGTGGGACACCCCGAAGTGCTCTCCATCAAAATTGGGGGGCGGAACTGAGCTAAATCTCACTAGGACCTGTAAGCTGCTCAAGGCTATTGCCAACGACAGGCGTAATCTAGCGCTCCTTGACACGAGAATTCTCGTTTGCTTGGGCTGACTGTGTAAGACAAGTGAGCATAAGGAACGACAACAACATGTATTATCTCCGAAAAATTTTCCAGTTTTCTCGCCAATTTAGGCTAAACTTTCTTAAATAGAAAACTACACTTTACGACAACCCTTTTACTTCCATCACTTAAAGCTTGTATTTCCAGCCATTTAGTTTTTAAAATTTTGCAGGCAAGTTTGTTAATTTTAACTTAACAGTTTGATCTTTAAAATTCTAATTAACTACTTGTTTTAAACTTTAATTTTAAGGATTATATCATGTTTGATCTTCTTTTGATTCTAAATTACTTTTTTATTCTCTAAAATGTACTTTTGTTTTTACTTTTGTATTTGAGTTTGAAAATGAGAGTGCAGGGGATCTGTTTTCTAAAGTAAGCATTCCCGTTCAGTTTAATTGTGTTCGTAGTGAGAAACTTTAATTTTAAAGATTATTTGCTATTTATTTTGTTTAAGAGGATTCTTTTGGCTTAAAAGAACTAATGTTTTTATTGTGACTGAGCATTAATTGTGACCTATGATTTGGATATAGCAAATAGTTTGATGCTTACTTGGAAGTAAGATGAAACACTCTCTTAATTGAGTTGTTGCTAATTGATAGTAGATTTTTTATCCCCTTGAAAAGTCGATTAATCTGCGTTCAATGACAATAGCTACTTTTTCGATACTTAAAAAACTTTTACTTTTAATTTTGGTATTTTTGAGACTAAAGAAGTTTCTTTGTAGATTTTTATGTTTTTAAAGAAAAGGATATTAAGAAAATACTAATTAAATTTTGACTAAAAGTGTTTTTCTTTCATGGTTTTAAACTGAATTTCTGTTCCTCGGAAATTTCTTTTCTTTCCCAACGACGGGCTCTCAGCCGACTTGGCCATTACTAAGGCCGGAGGTAGTGGTCACTTTATTATGGAGGCACCTAATGGGTGGTGCCACCGTTGCCTCCTATGAAGAGACGGACAGTTACAGCCATGCCTTCTCCGAGATTCGAACCCAGGCCCTTTGGTATCGTAGCCGGCTTCCCTAACCACTATACCGTCTGGGCGGCAGCCCTTAAATACAAACTTCCCAACTCGGGAGTGATACAGAAAGTAAAAGACCGCGCTTGGGTCGAACTTAACAATCAATAAATTTAAATACTAAACCTAAAATAGAAATTAAATCAAACTTTGCTTCGCAGAGCAATTCGCGGAGATTGGCCTCTACCGAAAAGGGTGCGTAGCAAGATATACTAAATACTAACGCACTTTAATTTGTTTTACAAAGCAATCACGTAGTAAGCACTATGGCTTATAAATTCAAACTGCTAGCTGGTCAGACGAACGTTGAGCGGAATGACCGTGATCCGAGGCTAAGCTCTCACACTAAGAGGTTTCTACCTCTGGCTTAAATAGTACTTGGCTGTACTTCAAAATTAGCATAAGCTAAAACCGCGGGCTTCTTCTGACAGGAAGTTGAAACAGAGAGGAGATAGAAAAGATTTAAATTAAAATAAAACTTGGTTAGTTTAACTAAAACCTTACAGTGTTAATTGGATTTTAATTTACTAGAGTGCTAATTAGCGTGTTTATTGTCTAAAATTATCATATTTCTGTAGTACATTTATAAGGTATATCTCCCACATTCTTAGCGTGCCTTCGTGGTGTAATGGTCAGCACACTGAGCCGGTATTTCAGAGGTCCGTGGTTCGATCCCCGGCGAAGGCAATGCATATTTTTCATGGTTCCTGCTTCCAAAAAAACCTAATGTCTCTACACATTTTATTACCATAACCCATTACAATTCTATTCTCTGAATAATTGTAGCCTGAATAGCTGTTTATCTGGATTTTTAGGTGTTAATTGTTTTTTAATTATCTAGAGTGCTAATTACACAGTCCAGTCACATTAATGTGACCACCACGTACTTTCCATGTCAGAGTTAAATAACCAATCACAGAAGACAGGTGGCAGCACAGTGCAGTTGAGCGTATATAAAGGGTGTGTGAGGGCTTCGGAAAACATTTCAATCGTTGGCGTAATGCAGAAACGAAGCGATTTATCCGACTTCCAAAAGGGCATGATCATTGGCTTTCGGGCCAAGGGTGGAAGCATTTCCGAAACGGCTGAGTTTGTGAACTGTTCGCGTGCCGCCGTGGTAAAAGTGTACCGTGCATGGCAAAATGGGACTGTCCAAAATCAGCGACGAACCATCGGATACGTAAGAAAGCAGTTGTTTCGTATAGCAGAAGTTCTAAGAAGCACGTGGACACCTGTTTCATCCTTATACGGCTTCTAGTTCAAAAATTATGATTTTTATAAATATCTAGCCTTTTTAACGCACTTTTGCGCCATTTGCGACACTTTTACAGCCTCATCGAGAAGCCGCCGGAAGCCGGAGAACTACGATCTTTATATCAAAAATGCAGAAGAGCATAAGGATTACTCTGATACAAGCCTGATGTCCGTGTGATGGCAAGTTAATTAATTATTTAATTTTTAGTGAGTAAACTTGCAATATTTCACCGGTTTCATCAGAATTCGACCATTGGAGCCATTGTACTCCGCCCGACCCCCGACGGGCAGTAGAAAAAATCGCCAAGGTCATTCCCAACGGCCAAATTCTTCTGTAGTGGGCGTTTTTAATTACACCACTAATTATACTTCTGATTGCTGCATCGTTTTGAAACCAACGGCATGTACCTTACATCATCTTCGGATGCGGTAGTTTAAAAATTTGAAAGAAATCCGACAATTAGATCAAAAGTTACAAATTTTTCTCACATTTATTTGGACTTAAGCGAATTTCGAGTTTGTGTTTGTGTGTGAGAGTACATTATTCCAATTGGATTACCTGGATTACAAGCAGTGTTCAAGCATAGAGAAGCATAGCGGCCAAGGTAGGCCTTTTGTTTTAAATATTAATTAGGATCTCTGATTACGAACACTCAATTAATCTTCCTAATTAGTTCTTCTCGGACAAATTTGAGCGACGCTCTCCAAGTAGTCTTTTTACAAAAGTTATGCTTATTGAATAGCTGGATTTTCTGGACATCCTACGACCTACTCTTTTTCAAGTGTAAATTGGATTTTAATTTACTAGAGTCTTAATTAGCGTGTTTATTGTCTAAAATTATCATATTTCTGTAGTACATTTTATTACTATAACAATTACAATTCTATTCTCTGAATAATTGTAGCCTGAATAGCAGCTTATCTGGATTTTCAGGTGTTAATTGTTTTTTAATTATCTAGAGTACTAATTATTTATTGTCTAAAATTATCATATTTCTGTAGTACACTTTATTACCATAACCCATTACAATTGTATTCTCTGAATAGTTGTAGCCTGAATAGCAGTTTTATCTGGATTTTCAGATGTTAATAGTTTTTTAATTATCTAGAGTGTTAATTATTTTAGTAATTAATTACATGTGATTTAGATCTATCAATTTACTATTAGCTGTCATGTCCCCTGTTTTTCCTGTTCTGATTACGGTATTTATTCTGTACCCGGTTACTGTTTTCATGAACACCGTTTTATCAAGCCATTGCCATATTAATGTGTAATTCTACCCCACGTTATTTCTGATTTTTAACACCGACTTTTTATTACCTGCTGTGTTTTTTAATGAGCCAGTTTGATAAGTAGTTTAGCTCCTAGCAGTGTTATATGTTTTATTATTAAGCACTATTTTGATTATCTATGTTATTGCTATTACTGCGACTGCTTTATGCCTGTTAACTTAATAATGTTTCAAATAAGTTTCACATTTGCTACACTCACTACTGTGTAAGCTGGTATCCGCACCTATCTAGTGTACCACCATCTTACCTTCCCTTACGTGCTTCTCTGCTCATCAACAGTGCATAAGCCCCTCCAATAGTGCATTCCTCCTACAGTGCACCACCACCAGTGCAATCATTACAATGTCAACTAATAAATCAGTAGATACGTCGACGTACCATCGCAAATTTGAAGCGTCAATCCTGATCAATTCAGAAGACGTCAGCTACAAAGATAAGGTCGGCACGCTGCACGCGAGCGCAGCTGAAATTGCAATTAGTTACAGTGGTAAAAAACATCTGTTAACCAAGAACCTACGCGAACAGCTACTAGACATCCTCGACGCTTTCAAACAATTAGCCATTAGAGGCCCTACGCACAGTCCACAGCCACCAACAGCAAACACAGCCACCAACACGGATCCCGGATTCCTCTGTGTGTCCACGCCAACAACAACACCTCCAACAATTTCAAGATCCTATGCTGAGGTGTTTAAAACACCACCGAAACACACTCTCTTACTTTACCCTAAAGAAGACACAAAGCTCACAAGGAAGGAACTTAAAGACCGACTCAGTGCTGAATTTCCCCTTTCCGCACTAGGGGTTAAAATCACCACGCTAAGACCAATCCAAAAAGAGGGTCTGGCAGTAAACTGTGCTACTCCCGAAGATCTTGAGAAACTTACCAAAAATCTACAGAGTACGCAAGGGAAACAACTGGTTACAACTAAACTACCATCTACTAGACTTCCCAAAGTTGCCATCCACGACGTACACCCAGCAGTTTCCCAGGCAGACATTGAGAAAGCACTGGAATCTGAACTTCACCTCAACAAGAATTTACCTAAAATCCTCTACAGATTAAAAGAAAAAGAAAATTGAGTCAAGTGGGTCCTGGAATGCACACCACCAGCCTACCATCAACTCATGCAGTCCTTAAGATTGTACCTCGGTTGGCGAGCACATCGAATCACATAATTTTATAACACCCGAAGATGTTACCGCTGCCAGGAATTCGGGCACACCCAACAGAACTGTAAGAATAAGATCTATTGCGCGTTCTGTTCTGGCAGCCACAACATTAAAGACTGTAACGCCCGCCAACCGACCTGCATCAATTGTGCAGACTGGAACTATAAGAGCCACAATAAGACACCCTGCACGCATCCAGCCTACGACGTCAACTGCCCTACATACGGAAGGTACATTGCACGAATCAAGCGTAGCACACAGTACAAATAATAATAGTACCCCTGACATCCCAAATGAAATACACAGTATGACTAATGGTGCTTTCAATTCCAACACCACAGAGGAATCTCGCACAGTAAACAAGGGTGCCATTAATGAATTCCATAACATTAACCATGGACCAATCCGATGTCTTCAAATAAACATACAGCGATCGAAAGCGGCTGCCGCTCAAACAACCCAATATGCAGTAGAAAACAATATTGATATCATCTTTGCTCAGGAACTATACTGCAAAGAAAGCTCCATCGCACTCTTCCCTCTGTCATGACCAAAATACCATTGGAGAGATCCTACCCAAGGTACCTCACCCAGAGCGGGTATTATTTTCTGCCACACAAAGTGGACCCCGATAGTGCTGTCCGCCAATAGGGACCACTGTGCCATTATCTTAGAATTCTACAACAAGTACCTTGTTCTCTCCTCCATCTACTCACCGCCTACAGAAGGCATCTCCAACACTGCCTCCTACATAGACATCCTACTACAGCATAAACAGGCCTCAAAATTAATCATATGTGGAGACTTCAATGCCCACAACATATCTTGGGGATACCCCTCTAATGACTCCAAGGGCATCGATTTAGAAGATTACATCTCGAGCAAAAACCTCTGCTTCCTGAATCAAGCCAACTCGCCTCCCACTTTCGACAGTGGCTACGGTATAGGCTGGCCGGATTTAACTCTTTCCACCCCGGCGGCCACCAATCTCATACACAACTGGACAGTACAAGATGATATCAGTGCGTCCGACCACAAGTATATTACCTTTACCATCAACATCTCTATGGAAATTTCCATCATCAGGCGTTATAAATTGCAAAAAAATAAAATAGCTCCACTAAAAATTAAGCTACATTTGCTACTGGCCTCAAAACTTAATGAGCTTCATGATTGTACCCACAATAATGCTTTGGATACATACACAGATCACCTGCTACGAGACATCCAAACTACTTGAGAGGAGATTCTCCCGACTAGGAGCACAAAACGCATTACGTCGCTTAATTGGTGGACGAAGGAGTTACGTACTATGCGACAACGCTGCCGCGCACTTCGCCGGAAAATACGTAGCAGCCCTCCAGAGGAGAAAGAAGCAAGACTGCTGCAATTCCAACAAGCAAGAACAATATACAAGAGGAGTATTCTGTCTGCTAAATGCAGAAGCTGGCAGCAATACTCTGAACCCTACGGAACTCTGCACAAGATAGCGACAAGCAAAGTTTTCACCCCCTCTCAAATTTACTTTCAGCTCAGCTCCTCTGTCACAGAAAATTCTACATTTTCTACCTTCAGCACTATCATAGATGCTAACTTTCCTACAGACGATGCTTCCAGCGACACAAATTCCCAATCTCGAATTCGGGACGACTCTGCAATTCCAACAATATCAGACGACGTGCCCTTCACTAATAAGGAATTAAGGACCACCTTCCACTGTCTTCCTAAGAAACGAGCTCCAGGACCAGACGGTCTTGACTACAGTATTATCAAGATAGCATTTCTCTCTCACTCAGCTTTCTTTTTAACTTACTTTAACAAATTTCTAGCGTTTCATCACTTTCCAAAAGCTTTTAAATCCGGACAAGTTGTCTTTTTTACTAAGAAAAATAAAGATCCAACAGTCCCCTCCTCTCTACGGCCCAACTATTTACTTTCTGCGCTAGGGAAGACTTACGAGAGGCTGCTCGTCAGTAGATTAAAACACCACATAGAAAACACTAATTGCTTAAGTACATCACAATTTGGATTCAGAGCAGGGAAATCCACTACCCATGCACTAACAGAACTCCAAGCGGCAATTCAAAACAACAGAGAGCAGAAACAGCACTCAGCTCCCTAGATCTAAAGGGAGCCTTCGACTCTCTATGGTGGCCTGCTATCAAGCAGACTCTAAGGGATGCTCACTGCCCTGCTAATCTATATAAAACCTTCTGCAATTATCTTGCAGACAGAGAACTTCTCATATCTACCAATAATGGCATCATACGACAACCACAAGTCAGAGGCTGCCCTCAAGGTTCATGTGCAGGCCCAGTACTCTGGAACCTCACATTTAACCACGTGATCAGGCATCCCTGGCCGTCATATGCAAAACTAGTTGCTTATGCAGATGACACCACCTTTGTCATTAGTGGGAATACTCGCAACGAAATTGAGCAACGTGGCAAGGAAATATGCTCCATCTTCGCAAATCTATGCCACAGTATTAAATTAACCATCTCCGAGGCTAAATGCACAGCGCTGCTCATTCCTAAAAATGGGAAGAATCCAGTCAGGAAGCCATGTATTCCTATCAATGGGAAAAACATAGAATTTCGCAATGAAGTGAAACTACTAGGCCTTGTATGGGATAAAGACTTACCTGGCTACCTCATATAGCATATCTTAAAACAAAAACTCAAGCCATTGCAAACAAAATACGTCAACTGCAGGGTGCCACTTGGGGAAGGAACCCTCACTTCCAGAAATTACTGTACAAAACAGTAATTGAAAAAATGGTTACCTACGGCGCTACCATCTGGGCCTCACCAATGGGAGGACGCAAAGTTAAACAGCTACTCTCAGTACAACGGCCATTTGCCCTCACCATAACCAGAGCCTTCCGAACAACTTCCACAGATGCGCTAAACGTTTTGGCCGGCCTGCTTCCACTCCACATCTACGTTGAACATGAGCCAGTGCTATCAAAGTTTCTCCATCTGCAACAGGAAATTACCTACCACGGCTCCACATTCGCACCTACAGAGTTTTAGCTACGATGTACTGTATCCCACACCCATCCCGCAGACAGAGGAAAAGGCATTAAACTCATACTGACACAGCACAGCGGCTCAGAGCTGACCTCAGCCATCTTCACAGATGGCTCAAAATCTGATGCAGGTGTAGGAAGTGTCCTAGTCCATCTCACTAACTCTGAACAGATATGTCACTGGAAGGGACACCTCGCGGAACATAACAGCGTCTTTCAGGCAGAGGCCCTTAGCATTGGAGCAAGCAGTCCGCTATGCCATTACACAGAATCTCCGAAATATACAAATAATCTCAGACAGCCAATCTGTGCTACAAGCAATCCGTAATCATTCACATTTTTCACAACCAGTAAGGTCCATACAACAATTACTTCGCAACAGTACGCATCTGTATATCACGCTCCATTGGACCAAGGCACATGCAGGATATGCGGGGAATGAGCTCGCTGATTCTCTAGTCAAAGAAGGGGCTTCTAATATAGGGGATACCCAATGCTACTTTCCAGCACTAAGATCTTACCTTAAACGCCGTATTCTGAACATTTCCC
>KK119184.1:33576-47405 GCA_000611955.2 Stegodyphus mimosarum
TAATGTATATAGTAAATGCAATCAACTAATCAAATGTTTTTATTGTAATCAAGTATTCAAGCATATAACTAGTATTTAAATGCATAAACGGTATTCATAACATAATTATGTATCTATTATGTTTTTATTGCAATCAAGTATTCAGGTATATAACTAGCATTTAAATGTATAAACGGTATTTATAACATAATTATGTATCTACTATAAAAACGCACGTATATACTCAAATAACGCAACCCCAAATAATGAATGTAAATAGGTCTAATGTATGTCTTACCGTAATCAAGCTGTCAAATACATATCTAATGTATTCATGTAACTCTGTCAGGTATCCAATGTATTAATGTATTTTATTGATGGATCATATTTCATGCACTTAAGAATTATTACTATTGTAATTATTATTATTGTTATCAAGCTGTCAAGTGCATATCTAATGTATTACTATTGTTCTCAAGCTGTCAAGTACATATCTAATGTATTCATGTAACTTTACCAGGTATCCAATGTATTAATGTATTTTATTGATGGATCATGCACTTAAGAATATTATTACTATTTTTATTGTTATTAGTATGACTATTATTAATATTAATATTAGCATTTGACATTTTATTATTATTTGTCTTATATATATGTATTATTCTGTATGTATATGTATTGTTATTAGTATATGTCGATGTATCTAAGAATTATGTCAACGTGCGCCCAAGAGTTTCACCAACGCATTCTACAGCTAATATATTTTAACAGCTTATATATTCACGCAGCTAACGTATTCATGAAACATTATCCAAGTCCGTGTTCGTTCATGCAACTTCACAGAGAAGCAAATGCATTCCCGAGGCAAGCCTCCTGGGACTCGATAGCTGCCGGTTCAAGATAATGGAGGGCGTAGGACATATACCTGCTTACCTTTGTTAGACATCAATGTCCCCGTCCTCCGTCACCTATCACCTATGAAGGGACGGACAGTCACAGCCATGCCTTCTCCGGGATTGGAACCCAGGCCCTTTGGTATCGTAGCCGCCTCCCCTAACCACTATACCGTCTGAGCGGCTCTTTTTCGAACATAGGACTCATGCTTTTAGATCCGAAATTTTAAGGTGCATGTCATTTGAGTAAGCCGCACTGATAAGGAATAATTTAAATTTTCCAAGAGTTCATATCAAGAATAGAATCACTTCCAACAGGAAGGCACGTTTTATGGAAGAAAACTAATTAGAAAGCTGAATTTCTATAAAATATGCATAATTTTAGGTACTGTTCTGTTATCGGGTATCGGGACCGGATTCAAAAATGTATGAACATGTGTTTGTTATGTACACTGAAAAAAAAAAAAAAAAAAAAAAAAAAAAAAAAAAAAAAAAAAAAGGACAGTTTTATATCTCCCGTTCTACTCAGCCGATTGACAAAATTCAAATTGCGTTTTTCTTGTCCAGAAAGCGCGACTTAGGATATATATTAGATTTATATATGTCATTATTCTAATATAGGTATTTTGACACAAAATCGGTCTTTTTCTGACATTTTTTTTTCCATATTTAGATTCTAAGACTCAAATTTTGCCTAAATATTAATTGTCATTTTTGTAAAATTTGGTGCGAAATTTACGAAGAAATTCAAAAATTTATCTTGGCGCATTTTTTTCACTTTTCGCCGAGAATAATTTATTAGGCGAAATTCTTAACATATAGCAACCTATTTTCCTTTCCCTTTTTACATTGTGTATCAGCGGAAAAAAATGTCACACCGTTTCTACTTTCAAATTACTTTAACAAACTGCCTAAACCACATTTGACTTTATTACGGCTTTCAACAAATGTGCCAAATTTCAAAATACCCCAATATATAAATTCACATATATCTTCGGAAATTTTGAATAAAAAAACTTTAATTTTTTGCAGTCACGCTTAGAAATGCATCTACTTTAAAATGATGGCAAAACGTTTATAGATTATAACTCAAAACGTTTTCGAAAAATAAAAAAAAATTATTTAAAAATACAAATTTAAAAAATAAGTCTTAAAAATGGACGAATTTTATTTGGAATGAACCCAAGTTTCGAAATATGAAAAGAATAAAATAAGTTAAATAAAAAAGAGGGATTAATAAATATATACCAAATTCAGTTAACATTAAGGAGCTAAAATTTTGAGAGCTAATATTTTAATAACTACTCGCGCGATTATTACAAAAATTGGCAGTTGAATAAATTGAATCGTAGAATCAAAATATGGAAAAAAGAGCATATTATTTCAGTCGAATTTTGTGTCAAAATATCTATGTTAGAACAATGCTATATATAAATTTAATACATATCCTAAGTCGCGCTTTCGAGACATGAAAAATGCAAGTTAAATTTCGTCAATCGCTCCTGTAGAAGGGAGATATGGAACTGTCCCCCCTTTTTTTTTGCTCAGTGTACGTGCATATATGTGCATGTGTATACACGCACATATATTCGTACTTACATATATACATGAACACTACAGGCATACATACATTTATGAACCCGGTCCTTATAACAGGACAGTAACCTAATTTAATGATAAATGACAGCGAAAAAGGAAGGCATAGCAAGTAATTTGTTATTATTGATTGGAGATGAAGACTGGTTTTTCGTATCAGAAAGGGGAAATTTTTTAGCTACTTAGTCAATAATCTCAGATGAGAAACCTCTATCAATTTAATATTTGAGAGTTATTGCCGCTGAGACTACTTGAAATTTACGACTATATGAGAGCCATTACTATCGACAGAGGCTTCTTCCCTCGGATTATTAGTCCAGCAGTATTTTTTTCCTCAGTAAGAAAAACATTATTCTCTTACAATCAATTATAATTATCTAGTTGTTATTCCTCCCCTCTCTCGCAGTAAGTTACAAAATCGCGAGCAACTCGTACACGTTATACTTCCAAATAATGGTTTTGCCAATAAAAGATTGAACTCTATCCTCAAAGTCCCTATTTCTAGTACGATCTCCTGAAGAATTTAAAGCATTCTTTATCAAGAAAACTTGATGTACATCTATAAGGTATTTCTCCCGCCTTATTCGCATGCCTTCGTGGTGTAGCGGTCAGCACGCTCGACGCGTATTCGAGAGGTCCGTGGTTCGACTCCAGGCGAGGGCATTGTACATTTTTCATGACTCCTGCTTCAAAAAAGTTCCAATTACTCTACTGTAGAGTAATTACATTATTTTCCCCTTCCATCTATAAACAGATAAATCCTTGACTTGATTCAATTTTTCATTGTAGGATGACACCAGCTGCTTTGTCCTTTCTCGTTTTTTTCTTTACTACTGCATTATAGAGAAAATCGTTGTTAGAAATCAGGAATTCTCGTAAGTTCGTTCTCACTTTCTGTTGCCGATACATATCTTTCATTTATTTGCAGCTGAAGAAGATGACAGTACTCATTTTCTGAAAGTACTTTTGCTAAGACAAAATCTGCGTCAATAAGGACTGTTTATCTTGCACTCAATTTTACATCGCGTTTCCGTCTTTTCCATAATACACTGCTGGTTACCAAATTTGCAACATCAAGAAACCCAAGAGATATCACAACAAAATTTATTTAGTAGATAACATGTTGACCAAGTATCAAATTATTAAATTTATAGATTTCTGTGAAGTGTGGCTCCTTCCAGAATCAATAGCCAGAATAGCCGCCCTTGTTGGAGATAACCGCTACCACACGCCTCGGCCTTCATTCAAAGAGACTTTGCATGTGTTCTTGGGGTGCAGCAGACCAAGCAGCTTCCATACGTTGCCAAAGTTGATCTGGTGTGGCAGCTTGGGATGTAATCTGGGTCAATCGTTCACAAACCATGAACCACTTGTTTTCTATCGGCGAAAGATCCGGAGAGCGAGGCGGCCAGGAAAGCAATTCAATCTGGCGATTCACGAAGAACCCTTGGACAATGCATGCCACGTGTGGTTGCACATCATCGTGTTGAAATATGGCTGCGGGCAAACCCTGAAGGTAAGGCAGGACAACTGGCTCCAACACCTCGGAGATGTACCACTGGCTGTTTAAAGTACCGGCAATGCGTATTAGAGGAGTGCTAGAGTGATATTCAATACAGCCCCATACCACAATACTCGGTGCAGGACCAGTGTGGCGGTGCATAACGCAGCTGTTCAGCATGTTCTCTCTACGGTATCTCCAGACTCGAATCCAACCATCGTGGTGTTGCAGCTAGAAGCGTGACTTGTCAGTACGGACAACTTCATTCCATTCTGCCGTCCACATCCTTCTTCCATCTCACGATTGGCGGCGGAGACGTCTGTGGTTCTGCGTCAAGGGTAGACGAAGCAATGGACGTCGTGCAGACATACCACTCTGCTGTAAAAGGAGTCGAATGATACGCGCAGACACTGGATGATGCGTTACAGACTGAATGTGCCGTGCTATGGTTCGTGATGTGACTGAGCGATCCGCCACTGCCATGCGCACAATGTTCCTGTCATCACCTGAAGTGGTGCACTGAGGTGGATGCGATCGAACACGTCGGTCCGTCTTACCCTCCTGCATGCAACGGTCACATATCCGCATTACATTTGTTTGGTTTCGTCCAACACGACTACCGATTTCCCCGAAAGATAATTCACACTCTCGGTAGGCCACTATGCTTCCTCTCTCAAACTCGGATACTTGATCAAACGATGATCGCTGTTTACTACGAGGCGTAATGGATCGTTTTTTTTTTAAAAACCTCAAGAAAAACACAATTGCCGAACTTGAAATCGTCGAAAACTCCAAGTCTTAAATAACGCTTTGAATTGGCGCCACTGGCGCGCGTGCTCTGAAATTCTAATTACTTGCATATCTTACCTCCGCTAATGCATCTTGTAAATTTCATGTTATTTGCATGCTTCCTTCACGGTGTTACATTTACGGTGGCCAGCAGTGTATATAATTCCAGTTATGTATTGGCTGGGTATTGCATCGATAGACTTTGTAATACTCGATATAGCAAAGAAAAATAAGATGTTTATAAAAAGTATAATTTGGATACACTATAAATCAAGTGTGTTTTAAATTATATTAGCTCGCCATGTTATTAAAAATGCAATAAAATTTCACGTTGAAGATGCGAAGAAAAAAAAATTATGTCATTTTGTGTGTGTGTGTGTGTTTTGTGGAAATTAAAGCCATCTAACGGGTCATAATCAGATCTAACTGGGAATAGCTTTTAGGGAATGGGACTATTCGCCGTGGCCGTTTCGCCATTAATACATATTTTTCATTATATTGGTGAGATATTAGGAATTTTTTGAAGCAGGAGTCATGAAGGCGAGGCGGGTACATAAAAACTCAAAACAAGAATTAGAAATGTAAACAAATGGCAGCTTCCTTAGGCTTAGTAGCACTTAAGCAAATTAAAATTGTTCACAGTTCTACAACAATTGCATGCAGATTAACTAAAGTAATGAAAAATTTAACCGAAATATAAGAACAACATAATTCAGTCATTTTAAAGCAAAAAATGCAAAATTTTCTTAGACGTAAGAATAAAAAAACTGAGCTCATCGACCCAGGTAACAGAGTGGATATATATATTTTGACACAGCCGATTGCAACCAAAAAGGGAGGTGCGCAACTACCTGTTATAGCAGTTCTATATACAAAATTTCATCGTTTGGAAGCTACTCGTTTTTGAGATATGCGAGATACGTGTACACGTACGTACAAACGCCACAAAAAAACTCTCCTGAATCTATTTTAAATTTATTTTACGGGGAAAAAAATCCTTTGCTCTTGTGCAACATACTATTCAACAGAAAAATTACAACATTGTCCGCACGTACAGATGTCACGCAGAAAGTAAAACCGTTCAAATGGATTCTAGAGCTGTGAAAATGGATATTTTCTTTCAAATATGGCATCTGAAAATTTTGGCGGTTTTACTTCCTTTACTTCGTACAAGGAAGTAAAAAATTCTCATTATACTTTTTACGAAAATAAAGGTTTCGTGTCTTATCTTTCTCAAATTCATAGTAGTTTGGTTCATAGAAATTTTGAGTTGTGATTTTATTTAAACTTTAATTTTTGTTCTGTATATGTGTGTATTATTTTAATTTTGGAGATTTTTTTTACAATTTGCCCGAAATCTGAAACACTTATGAGCGAAATTTGCACCTGATCAAAATGTAAACAAAATACGCTTATAAATTGTGACAACGGGGAGGTAAATCCATTGAAAAGTAACCAAGAAAATCTGTAATATTCCGAGACAAAAATATATTTTTGCAAATATTAAAAACAGCTTTAAGAAATTTATGTTAGGGAAAACTGCCTGAAGCGTAAAAAACAAAGCTCTTCGTAAGATCATAGCGTATAGATCCAATCACAAAAATCTCATTCCGTGTATGTTCTACATAGCCGTGGAATGATGAATTAACTATATCTTGACCCTAGAAGCTTCGTGAAACAGCTAATTTTGCCCGCGGGCTGAAACATTTGGAGACCCCTTGTTCGAGACTTACACATTTGGCAAATTATCGAATGCGCAGTCGCCGTGTTCAGCATTAATCGAGTGTTCTTGCCATTGATTGCAGGCGTGACAAAGCTGTCGACGTTTCAAGTGGGACGTAGGAATAGTACCATGGAAGTACTATTTGCGGAGACTGACTGCATCCCTTGCAACATTACCAGCTTATTCATTTCCAATTTTCCCATTACGAATTTTGATCGATTAGAGCCAGATGTTTAGATGACTATATCCCTAAATCCGGGAAATATTCTCGAAGTCATTTTGCATGCTGATAGGAAATCTATGCCCTTGATTATGTATAGAATGCCGTACTGAGATGTTATCGGATGCTGGTAGATGCTGGTTTGGTTTGGTTGGCTGGTATAGTTTACTATGGCAAAGTACACTAGAGCTATCTGTTAGAAGGAAAGGATACCTTCGTGGAGGATTACTAAGGGAAACTAGCTCGTATACACGTTACACATGAAGGAAAATACGAAAGCGCCCGTGAAGCCAGCCCGTTGGCCTAAAATCGAACCCAGGTCGGAACTACCAAAGTTCAGCGATTTTACCGCTCGTAGGCCCCAGAGTAGATAGTGATATTGCTGACATACCAGCATATATGTAGTTGTATTAGTAATGCATGTTATTGCTTTGGCTGTTGACAGGGCTTTTGTTTGGGAAATGGTATTTTACCCGGAGAGCTGACCTTTTCACTGATAAAATCAGCTTATCGCATAACAACGTCAGCTCTACCTACATCATTACTGACACATGAGACGTCAGTGTAAATTATTATACGGTAAACAGGTAAACATGTTTTACTACTTTGTAATGATAAGATTTTTTTCGTCGGATGAATAAGTCACGAAAATGAAAGAACAAAAAATCAAAGGGAAAAAAATTCCGAAAGAGTTCAGATTTTAATAATCGCCCAAAAGGATTTGTTAAGATTTTTTAAGCTCTCGCTGAACTCTCAGTATACCAGTCTGCTGTTGCATTCACTCCTGTTACCTTGCTTATTGTACTTCATTTTTCTTCGCACTTACACCATATACAATTCAACAGCAAAACTGCAAAAATTTTAAAAGCAGCATAAGAATTCTCAATACAGTGTTAAGTGTTGGCATGCGTTTTCTACTTTTGTCAGCTTTTCTTTGTTCATCATATCAGTGTTCAGTTTTCTTAGTCATATGGCTTCAAAAGCTTTTTTTTTTTGTCTTCTCATAATGAATGTATTGTGTCTTAACTTTATTTATTAAACATCACGTTCTTCGCACTTACGCCACATAAAATTCAATTCAACTGCAAAATCATGAAATATTTAAAAACAGCGTATCTTTAGAATTTGCGACAGGCAGTTTCGCGATAAAAATATTTTATTCCGCACAGTGTTGCTACTGCTCGCTTTCAAATCGTTGAGTTTGTTAATAAAAAATTCATTAAAGTTTTGCTAAATATGAAATATAAAAATCGAAATTCTATATTCGGGCATCTAGGTTGTAGAGACATTACTTATTTTTTCGACGTCAAGAAGTTGAGAAAATGAGCAATGCCCTCGCCGGGGCTCGAACCACGGACCTCTCGAATAGCGCGCCGATCGTGCTGACCACTACACCACGAAGGCGTGCCAAGAAGGCAGGATAAATACCTTATAAGGTGCTTATATTCAGGTGGAGGATAACGTTATTCAAAATTTAATGACTCTAGATATCGTCGTTTTTCCACAATGCAAGGAACATACATACAATACATGCAGATTCTTCATTATTTAATTTCTTTAAAAATAATACAGGGCAATAGTATTTGGTGGCAACAATTTAAAAAGTAATTCGCCGTTTATAGCAGACGACGCAAAATCCTGTTTCGGGACTAATAGGCCTTTCGGGCTCACACGCTTTTGAACTCAAAAGCTATGATGATAATAATAATGAAAAGCCAAAGCATTTAAGCTAAAGCCCTTTTTTAAGAAGCAAACCACATATCTGTAGTGTATTGCCCCAGTGACCAATCAAAGTTTCCACCACGAAACACATCCATATAATCAACAGCTACTGCAGAAAGGCAGTTTTTCATAGAAGGGAGGAGCGATATTTGACTTCTACGTCGCAGATTTCAGTTTGACCTCTTTCAATTTGAACTTTGTAAGTCATATACAACTCTCAAGGGCACTGAAGTAGCACGGCGTCTTACTTCCCAACCTCACAAACAGTTCAAGTCGAAGAGACAGCGACAATGGCTGCGAGTTAATGCCGGCACTTCCATAAGAGTGTGTCACCGATTGAATTTAGATAACACCATAAGTGAATTAATAACTTTAGACCCAGTAGTCAACTGCATCACAAAAAGTGAGTTTGTTATCAAAAGTTTCACAATTATAGGAAAGCAGATTAAAAAATAAATACCGTCTATTATAATTTAATAAAAATAATTAATACATATGCGCACAAAAATGAGGTTTATTCAGATATGTTAGCAAAAAGAGTACTTTAAAAATTCTGATGTGTACACCACCTGACTTTCTTGTACGGAATATTAAATTATACGCATTTTGCATTTCTAAATCTACTTCGTCGATAGCGCATAAACGACAACAGAATAAATGGACTCTTTAAAATTCACTATATTTGTTTACCATAACGACACTCTGGCGTTAGGCTTACTTAACAGCGTTACGTCTCTCTCATTTTATAACTCATAATGCACAAAAATTACGTATATCATCTGAACAATTATCTAATCGTTGCCACATGTTCTATTCAAATACTGTGATAAATCTAAACGATGTATTAAAAGAAATTAAACAAACAAACAAAAAAATAAACAGTTTTTCAGAAACGATTCAGTATTTCTTCATTCAATTAATTCAGTTCTCACTTCGCGACAAGGGAAAAATAGTACATAAAAACTCAAAATATCTGTATTAAAAATTACGAAGTAAATCTTAAACACTTATTTCCTCTAATAAATTCCAGAATGGATTAAGCATGATTAAATTCGCAATAACAAAAGAAGGCGTTATCTTTGCTGTTGCGAAGCTTAATTTCTCTAGATTGGCAACAAATCCAATATTCTTCTAAGTTTCAAATGTAAACAAATATCTCCGCCATTAGAAAAATAATTAGGGTTAGCCACACTCAAACAACTTTTAAATTGTTGATAATTCTACAAATCGTGCCCGCAGATTTACTAAAGCCATAAGAACCTTAACCGGAAGATAAGAAGAACATAATTCAATCATTTTTAAAGCAAAAAATGCACAATTTAGCAATACATAAGAATAAAAAAACTGAGCTCACTGAGCCGAGTAACATAGAGTATATATGTTACGGTAAAAGTAATAAACTGGTAATTATGCATAATCACTACTAAATTTGGTAAATATGATAAATTTTTGAAAATTAATCAAATTAACCGGTTTGTTTGCGTAATTCCCAACTCGTAATGGTAAATGTGATAAATATCATGACTGATTGGGCCAGTAGAATGGCGTGCAGATTTTTATTGAGTAGTTACTACTCAGAAAGATATTTTTACGTTGGACACTACGGCGTAAGTGACCCCAAATTGCAATATTTTATATTTTGCAATTAACAAGTCAATAAATGGGTATTTTAAGTCACATATATTTATTTAGCTTGGACGAAATTTGAATAAGGGACTGATAGGTGTTGCGAAATGAAAAAAGTACAGTTTACGTGAACTTGTACGAAACAGTTGCACATAAAAAAACAAATTGCAGTTACATATAAAAAACAAACTAAGCCCATATTCTAGAGGGAAAAAAACATATTTTCAAGTAACGTTAAATGTTGTCACTAAAAATTACTAAATATTTTAAGTTTGCTTATTTAAGAATATTAGACTGTTGTGTCATTTAGAATTACTACGTTTGCCAGATTTTCTATATCTGCATTATCAGACTCGCATTATCCCTTACAAAAACATCGCTGATATCCCCGACTTCCAGAAAGAGATGTCGTTCTAACGCATTATCCAAGTGATATTGCTAGATCTGGAACATCATCAAGCGAAATAAATTTTCTTCACAAATTGTGAATTGATTTCTGGTATACAACTGTGAAAGTCTTCCTTGTTTCGTTCCTAACTGATAAAACTCTTCATTTTGAACCTCATATATCACCGCTAATAAATTTCGGGGATAACTTCTGGTACGTCAACGTCCGGTATTCCTACTTTCACTGTGTCACCAACTTTACCAGCAGAAAATTTAAGATTTGAAACCTTCAACATTTTCTTTGCTTGTAATTCTAAACCTTCTTTAGCACTCATTCTATGTTTTCTTACTTGCTCTTGTCTGCATAAATCTATCTGGATTAGTTCTCTTTCTGAGTCTTAAAATTAACTTCAGGTGGAGGGTCATTTTATTGTCCGTATTAGAAACATTGTCTATTTCGCTATTGGTGTTTTCGGAAGCATTATTAACTGTCTCGATTAAGACCTGAAGCTCTTCTTCAGTTCCAAGATATTCGATAGTCATTCAGGAAAGAAGACGGTTTCAAGCCAAATTTTGCAGGCGTCCCAAACATTACTTCATAAGGAGAAACTTCATGCCTTCATGAAATGCTCTATTTCTCATAAGTTGCACAAAGCATAATCCTTTGGACCATTTACTGGTATGACTGCTTTCCAACCAAGAACTTAGTATATTTTCAATATCCCAGTTTGCACGTTCAACCGAACTTTGAGTCTAGCTGTGCCCAAGTTTTCCGTGCACAAGTTTCAGATCCGGCCACATTGCACAAGTTTCTTCTACGATTTTGTTACTAAACTATTTTGTTACTACTTCTACGATTTTGTTACTACATTGTCACTTTGCAGTACACTGGGGGCTCGAAATATAGTAAAAATATAAATTAGGTGATATGCAACTTCTTCTGCATGTTTGCTTTTTAGAGCACGCAACTGTACGAACTTCGTCAAGTACTCTTGATCGACAAATATAAGTCATTATCTGGCTACGACTGCATGTCAGTTAGGTCCACCTGGCATCTTGAGTTCATCTCTTGAAAGACTTTTGGCCTAACAACAGGTCCTTTCTTAGGTACCTTAGTTTTTTTTTTTTTTACAACTTTTACACAAATTTAAGTAAATCATGACTTCTTCGGTAGTAATGCTTTTGTACTTTCTTTAAACATCCTGTTTCTACCATCAGGGCCTATTGATAAGTGTACTTCATGAATTATGGTAAAAAGTTTTTCAAAGTACATGTAAAATCTAACATTGGAGCTGTCTTTATATAAGGGAAAGATAAGTTTTTCAACATTGCCTACTTTCATTACATCGCATCTTTTAGTCTTTCATAATCTTCCGGTTTTCTTTCACTACTTTTGCTTTTACTATTATTCACTTTTTTAACAAATCATCATATCTTTCTTTCGTCAGAAAACCACTGTTTGCTTTCTTAGTATATATCCATAACATTAACTAATTTCGAATTAAAACCCTCAAGCATACCAGCCATTATTCAATATTTTATAAAATACGAGAGGGTAGCGAAAAAACTTCTAGATTCAAAGAAATGAGAAATACTACTGAAATCACGTGATTGTCACGTGTAGATAGAAGCCAAGCAGTTGCGCAAACTGAAAGACCGAATTAATTACATTTACTGTAACACATATATATATATATACACATATACATGCATTAAATACTTTAGGTATGGTCTATTGTAACCAAAATATATGGCGAACATCTACATGTTATTTATAGCAGTCCTATATACAAAATTTCAACCTTCTGAGGCTATTCGTTTTTAAGTTATGCGAGATACATACATACATACGTACGTACGCCCGCACAGACGTCAGAAAAAATCTCTTCAAAATCCATTTTAAATCAGTTTTATAATTTTTTTTGGGGGGAAAAGACTTCTTTATTCTGTCCTTACGTAAGGATGTCACTCAAAAACATCGTTCGGTTGCATTCGATAGCGGTCAAAATAGATATTTTCGTTGAAATGTGACATCCGAAATTTTTCGCGATTACAATACTTCCTTTTTACTTCGTACAAGGAAGTAAAAATGAATGAACTTCGGTTAAATGCAAATATATAGGAGCTACCCCGGTGAAAATTTGTTATCTTTACTGCAGTAAACATCACGAAATATTCGATTAAAATTTGAAATACGTGTAATTAAAGAGTAAAGCTACTTTTAAACGTGTAGTTGTTCTGAAATAATTCGGAACATTACGTCTAAGTATAACAAAACTATGAAATTTGAAAATGAAGCAATGGGAATCATAGCAGCGATAATTAATTCAAGATAGATTCTGAATGAGAAATGATAACTGTGATTTTGAGTCTGATGAATTTATCCCAAGCCTATCAGTATGATTTGCAAGGGGATCTGACTTTCTCCATTAACAGCATACGCAGAATTGTAAAGCTGGTTAAATAGTCTCGAATTAGAAATTCTCTTTTGTAGAAAGAAATAAGTACGAATAGAATGAGGCACTAGAAGTCACTTTGAACTGTAAAGCGCAGTGGCAGATGCAGTAAAGAATGAGAAGAAGACTTTTAAAGATCCTCAGTTCAAATTCGTTTCACGACTGCTGAAACTCAATAACATCTGGAGAGCGATGGAACTCGCAAACTTGTCACTTCCATAAAAAATTCATTTACCACCAAGGAGAAATGTAAACTTCTGAAGAGAAATGTTCAAATATTGCTAGTTATGCTTAATTGTTTAAAATCTGTAAGATTAGCAAGTTAAGCCTGAAGCAGCAAAGGAGCTAATATACTTACAAGCGAAGGATATTAAAGTTCCTATTCTAATTTAAAATTTAGCCGTACTCCTAGCACGATTAGAGTTCCCCCTTTTCCCAGACGAGCAGAATACTTTAAAAAGGAATAAAACCTGAATTGACTAAATGTAGAAATAAAGACTTCGTACGTATCACAAACTATAGAATAACGCGTTTTGCTTAAGTGAGATGGAAAAATCTTACCTAAGTGAAATGGAAAATATTTTTTAAAAAGATTAAGAATTTTTTAAAATTGATATTTAAGAAACGCTTTGGACGATTTTATTGTTCAGTAGAATTCAAGGAATGAAAAGAAGAAAAACAAAGAGAAAAAAGCTGATTGTCTACTCCACATGACTTCCTTTTACGAAATATTAAATAATCTGCGCCTGCCTTCTGCGCTAACGCCATTTGGGCTAAAAAAAGCAAAACAAGAATAAAAATACATGAAAAAACGAAAAAAAGTACCAAGAATTAAAATCTGAAAATTTTGAGATTTTAACGATAGCCCGAAGGGATTTGTTAAAATGCTCTAGCTGAGATTGCAGTCTACCAGTTTCTTGTTATACTCATTCCT
>KK119184.1:47420-76120 GCA_000611955.2 Stegodyphus mimosarum
TTTTATTTGCGTTCTCTTCGCACCACGCCACCCACAATTCAACAGCAAAATTCTAAAAATTTTAAAAAGCAGCATAGTATGTGTCTAGAATTCTCGATGCAGTGTTGGCATACATCTCTTCTTACTTTTTTTTTTTAGTGTTTTCTTAGTTCATCATATCAGTGTTCAATTTTGTTAATAAGATGGCTTGCGAAATAATTATTTTTTGTCTTTTTATTATTAACATCTTCTCTATTAATTTTATTTATTAAATAGCAATAAGTTAATAAAAAATTCATTAAAGTTTTACAAACAATGAAACATAAAATTCGAAAATCAAAATTCGGGCTTCCAGGCCCGAATTCAGGTGGAGGACTACGTTTCAAATTTGATGGCTCTATGTACCGTTATGTTTTGACTACGCGAGGATGCATCTAGATTCTTCATTATATACTTTCTTTAAAAATTATGCAGGGCGATAATATCTGGTGGCAACAATTTGAAAAGTAATGCAGCTGTTTATAGTGATTCGACGCAAAACCCCGTTTCGACACTAATAACCCATTCGGGTTAACTGTCTTTTGGGTTAAAAATAATATTATATAGCTAGGTACATAAGCATGGACGAAACAAATGCAAATGAAACACATTCTACTGGGAGACTGAGAGGGAAAATGAAATGACTGTTCAGTAGAGTTGAGAACTGTCATGATCAACGACAATATATCTGGCACTCCATTGCTTGATGCGTGTCCGACAAAGCCATCGCGGAGAAAACAACGTAAGGCGAAAACGTCGTGCTACAAAACTTCGCGGGAGAAAAAACAGCAAAGAGAAAATATCACAGTTCTAAAGCATCGTAGTACAAAATATCGTCAGCGAAAATAAAGCGGTTGAAAAACTTCGCGGTTTAGAAACATTACCTCGAAAATATCGTGGTAAAAAAATAAAGTACCCGCTAATCATCCAATGACGATAACATCGCACAAAATGCGTTTTTCGGGTTTTAAAAGCTGTAAATGCATTTTCGCATTATGATTTGGGAGCGCAAGAAAGAAAGAGGGATATTTTTACTATTATATTTCATATTTTTGAGGGAACTAATAAACTTTTGCTGAAAAACTAAGAAGGAACATTAAAGCCTTTAAAAACTGAAAGTGAGTAGAAAATTACTGCAACTTATAGCATTTAATAATATTTTAAATTTACATATTTAATTAACGAAGGTAATTAAAAGATTAATCTTTTTAATAAAATTTCACTCATAATTTTTTATGAAAAATACACAGGTTAGTTTTACCCTACTGATGACTGGTCGTTGCGCTAGTAATCCTGCTCAGTACGAGAGGAACCGCAGGTTTGGACACTTGGTACATGTGCCTGGTCGAGTGACCAGTGGTGCGTGGGATTATGACTGAACGCCTCTAAGTCAGAATCCCACCTAATCACTGCAACGATACCGTTTGTGCCATGCGCGTCGGTGGGCTACTTTAGCTGGAGCGTACATCTGTCCCGTACGGGTCAGACTACTCCGGCGACAAGGCCTATTCGACTCGGAGCAATCAAGGGGCCGCTGAGACTATGTGGTCCCCGCTTCGAAATCCATACCGTGCAGGCGCCAAATCGTCTGTAGACGACTTAGGTACTGGTCTGGGTGTTGTAAGTAGTAGAGCAGCCACCATACTGCGATCTATTGAGACTCGTCCTCTGACTGGAAGATACAGTCTAAAAATGTTTAGAAAAAGCAAGTTAAATAACTGCATGAGATTACCTCTATAAAAATTGCTGAGTTAATCATTAAATTACTTTACGTGTACGTTTGTTTACCTGATATTGTTTTGGTGAAAATGATATCTTGTTTTGTTTCCGTTTATTCTTAAAGTGTGGTTATCATTTCTTGCGCTTTCAAATCCTTATGCGAATATGCATTTACAACTTTTGAAATCTGAAAAGCTCATGTCTGAGATTAGATCATCATGGAATGATTTGTAGGTGTTTTATTTTTTACCACGATATTTTCACGATATTTTTAAATTGCGAAGTTTTTGAACCGCTTTATTTTCCACGACGGTATTTTGTACCACGATGCTTTAGAACAGAGAAGTTTTCTTTTTACTTTTGTTGTGTCCCGAAATTTAAGTGTGTTGTCATTTAAGTAATCAATTATTTAAGTATTTTATTTTTATTTGTATTTGATTTTAAATTTGAAATTCTGAAGAGCATTCTGAATATATATATATTTGTAAAGAATGTATTTAAAATCTTTCGGCAATTATTTTTCTTCAACAGTCCAATTTTTCTAACGAAGAAAGGGAGTCTTTTAACAGAAGTAACATCGGTGGAAATAGCTTTTAAGATGACAGTTGTAACTGAGAACAGTATAGTATTGTTTTCATGTCTTTTGTTACGAAGCAATAAAATGGATATCGTAATTGGCGTCCTGCATTCACTTGCACTATCGCTTTATGAATGTTGTCAAGCTTTGGAAGAAAGGAACGGTTGTAAATTGGATCTTGAAAGGGTAGTTTTTGTTGTTTCTCCTTAGATTTTTCCGCTTGTTAGCAAGGGGGGGGGCTCGAATTTTTAGTCTCAAATTTTCGCAGGTGTTGGATGAGTCATTCTACAGATGGTCAACCGTCGACTGTGGACAATTACTTTATTTTGATTCGTTTGAGGGGGTGAATTTGTTCGGTTAAATTATAGTGAAAGTCTGGGATTGGCGAAATTTAATTTTATGTGTTAGGTTTGACCAGTAATATTTAATGGGAGGAGAAACCGAGTTTTCCTCGGTTCTTGCAAGAAGAACTTCCACGTTTAGAAGTCATTAGAGTGGAGTGGAGTTTTCGGAGTAAGTACAACTAGAGAGAAGAGAATTAGCAGAGAGGGCTTTTGGCTCTGCGGCCGAGCTCTTTACGCTTACGGGTGGCTCGCGCTTGCCATGCTGCGGCGGCCTGCGCCGGTATTCATGAGAGACAGCTTCAAGTTGAAGATGTGAATAATTCAGAATTTTACTGAAATTGGGAAATTAGAGCGATCTCTTTCGTGTTCGAAGTGCTTTTTCCTGCAAAACGGATGTTTTCTGCCGCCTCGTTGTTGAAAATCGTGCGCAAAGCGTTCCGGTCGTGAGAAGAAAAAATTCAACTTGGTGACGTCGCTCGTACAGCTCCGTGGTCGTTGACAGCTGAAGCACCCGAGTGTCACCTAGTTATTCTCTTGGTTTCTCCTTTCATCTACTTCCATATTTTAGAATTTTTGATTGCCGGACCTCTTCATTTATGGTTCTACAAGATGTCATTTTTCTTGAACTTTATTTTGAGAGCTGATTACTTACAGGAGGAATTCAATGGGGGGATTCTTCTGCCGATGTCATCTATAGCTTCTTATGTTGATGGATTCCGGTACTTCAACTGTGAGTTATCTTATATTTTCTTTGGTACCTTTATAGTAATTGTCAAGTGACAGTAATTTAATTTAATCTTGCGTAACTGGTAGAAAGGGAATTCTTTTTTGATAATAGATAAAATTATGTGTCTTAGGAGAATTTAAAATTATTGTAAAAAATATGAAATTTATGTTAATAGTAATTTCTATATTAGTTTGTGTGAGGTCCAGTTTAAATATTTAAATTAATGTTCTAGTGTAATCGAATTAATCGTTATTATGTTAAATTGCAAAATTTTATCTTGATAAATGACTCTTGAAGGAATTTTAAAGTGCAATATTAATTGCTATTGTATGTAAGGGTAGTTTGGCCAGCTATCTTTAGGTTATCCAAGTTATTAATAAATGAGTTTGATTTTATGTTATTACTAGCATTTGTTTTACGTAGTTGGTTTGTTCAGTCACTTCATTTGTTTGAGCCGTAAGGCTTTTAAGAAACATGGAGAGTTTATCGGGGTTATGGGAAAAGGTTTTTGCATTTTAGGTTACTTACAACGCGCCCTCTTGGTTTTAGCAAATATGTACTAACCACGTTTTATTGAATATTTGAATGTTTGTTTTAGGTGCCTTTTAAAGTGAGTGAATTTTAGAAATGTTTTGGTTGAGAAATAGTATTCAGTTCTACGAGTACCAGAGAAGATTTATTCCTTCTTGTTTTTTTAGGTTGAGATATATTAAGAGAAATTTGCTTTGTTTGTGTTAATTGATTTAGGAAATAGTTAATTTAGGTATTATTTGAGATAGTCCAGTCACTCAGTTCCGCCCTTAAGCTTAGAAGAATTTTAGTAGTATTTTATTTATTTTAGTTTGTCCGGCACCAGAGTATGTCAGAGTTTTTTTAAAGTTTAAAAGTAGTTAAAAGGCTAAAACAAGTAAATTTCAGCTTCGGAACACTTTCTTTTCTCCCATTTGAATACATTTGAATGTATTAAATGTCCCAACTGAAATCTTTGGAGACTGCTTTAAAAGCAGGCAAGAAACACAAGGACGTTTTAGTACTTAACAGTTTTGGGATAAGTATATCTGCTGCTCTGAGTAATATTTTATGTTTTAAAATAATACCAACAAGAAGTACTGGTTTTCTTTAAGTACACTGTGGGGAAAAAAGGGGGGTACAGTTCTATATCTCCCGTTCTACTGAGTCGATTGATGAAATTCAAATTGCGTTTTTCGAGTCTCGAATGCGCGACTTATGATATGTATTAGATATATAGCCTTGTTCTGACTTACGTGTTTTGACACAAAATCGGACTTTTCTAAAATAACATACAAATTCTTTTCCATATTCCGATTCTACGACTCAAATAATGCCAAACTGCCAAGTTTTGTAAAAATCGCACGAGTCGTTTTTAAAAAAATGGCTCTCAAAATTTTAGCTCCTCAGCGTTAATTCAATTTGGTATGTATTTATTAATATGTCTTTTTTAAGAAACTTATTGGATTTCTTTCTACACAGTTCGAAATTTAGGTTCATTCCGAATAAAATTTACCCATTTTTTATGATTTATTTTTTAAATTTGTAATTTTAAATAATTTTTATAAATTTCTCGAAAAAACATTTGAATTATAACCTATAAAAGTTTTACAATCATTTTAAAGTAGATGTATTTCTAAGCATACCTGCGAAAAATTAGAGCTTTTGATTCAAAATTTCCGAAGATATACGTGAATTTATATACTGGCGAGTTTTCAAATTTGGCATATTTGTTGAAAGCGATCATAGAGGAAATGTGGTTTGCGCACTTTGTTAAAATTGTTTGAAAGTAAGAATGACGTGACTTTTTTTTCCGCTCACCCACAATATAGAAATCTAGGAACGATATGATTTTTTTTCCGCACCTGCACAATGCAAGGGATAGAAAAATGGGTTGCCATGTATAAGAAGTTCCAAGTGAATTTTTCTTGGCTCAAACTGAAAAACATTGTCCAAGTTAATTTTTTGAATTTCCCCGTACATTTCGCACCAAATGTTACAAAATTTAATAGTTAGGTATAATTTGATTCGTAGAATCGAAATATGGAAAAAAATTTATATGTTATTTCAGAAAAAGTCCCATTTTGTGTCAGAATACCTATATTAGAACAAAGCTATATATAAATGTAATGTATATCCTAAGTCGCGCTTTCATGGAAAACGCAATTTGAATTTCGTCAATCGGCCCAGCAGAAGCGGAGATATAGAACTGTCCCTCATTTTTTTTCGCAGTTCACATTACAATCCAATATTTAATCACGTAATAATCTAATATTATTGTTGCATGGTAATCAAAGTGTTAAACCTACATTGTGTTAGTAATTAATATTCATAAATAGCGTATAAGCAAGAAGTTTGTGTGAAATGAAATATCATGTAAAATTTGTAAGGATCTAGCCTTCTTTGTTAGCAAACACTGTAGCTAGATCTACTTGAAAGTCTGTGTTGAGCCTTTTTGCAAAGACTCTCGAAGATGACTACAACAGTGGAAAGGTGTAAAAGAGCCTTGTATCGAAGGCAATAGTTTACAGACAGCGCGGACTTGCTTGCTTAAACAGTCACCAACAACTTGTGGTAAGATAACACATTAAAAGATAATGTAACAAACTAAATTCAAAGGCACACATTAAAAGATAATGTAACAAACTAAATTCAAAGACACACATTAAAAGATAATGTAACAACCTAAATTCAAAGAAACACATTAAAAGATAATGTAACAAACTAAATTCAAAGGTAAATACTAGTGCAAGACTGCACAATTTAATTTAACCTAGCGGGTTGCCTCAGAATCTACACCGGCGAGGTACTAATGTCGGCAGCAAAAATGGAAACTGAGATCTAAAATTCAACAGCTGGTAGAATTAATAATGTTACGAAATGTCCAGGCGCGGTAAGATAGCTTCCCCACAAAGCAGGATTAGGGTTGCCAGAAAATGGCAACGGAAGGCAGGGTTATCACATTTGGCGAGGAATCATCCCTTTGGTGACAAAATTGGCGATATGCCATAGACGGATGGAGAACCTTCTGGAAGGAATTCTTTCTGGTTTAGCCCAGAATGTTCTCGAACACAAACCAAAAGCTATACAAACCCTGCTGGTACGCGGAGAGTCAGTCAGTGCGTAGTCTGTCGAGTTGATAGTCACTCAATGAGCGAGTGTCTCGTAGTCTAATGCGGAGTTGGTCGTCGAGTGCATGGAGAGAATCTCTTAATACGTATATAGCGAGTTAGTGCATCCTCGAGTTTTATCTCAGAGTGTATTGAGCTCCGAGAACGACCGAACCGAGTCGGAAACTGTACTCTAGTGTATCGTCGAGTGCATCGTGAGCTGTAGCGTGAAAGTGTCGAGAGTACGTAGAGTTCCGAGAACGACCGAGAAGAGTCGGGAACTATACTCTGGTGCTTTGCCATGAAGGTGTCTCCACTGTTATAGCTTGATAGCCTGGAGGCTGTGTCGCTGATTGTCTCAGTGTGTTTATAGTACTCCTTCGATGACTGAAACGTGATTTTGGAGCTGTCCTGAGAATACTGGCTAATAAAGTGCGTTTCGATTCTTCATCAAGTGTCGTCGTTATTCACTCCAAATCCATGAACCCTTAACGTACGTAAGAAGAAGAAAAAAAGCATAACAATAACATGTGCTCTCAACAGCGAGACCAAGCTGTCACTAAACTTTTTGTTACTTCAGTTTAAATACCCTCTCGTTCACCCTAACTAACCCTAAAAATGTAGAATTGAAGCGTAACTAAATTATGCAATTATAGCTCCTAAAATATATTATCCTTCTAGTTCTTAAGGATTTTCAATAAATAAACGAATTATGAATACCAGCACGAGGCTACTAATTCAAATAGAATTTTTAGTAAATGCATGTTTCAAACAGCGAGAAAAATTAATTCACATAAATGAGTTCCATAAATATAGAAGCGTTTTTACCATTCATGCACCATTCCATTTAAAGCTAAAAGCAATTAGTTTAAAGTGAAATACATATACGTTCATTGCAACAAAAACTATGATAATGCATAATCACTGTTTGTGGAAAGTTTAGAATTTCCTCTTTCTCGGTAAATTATTAGATCTACATGAATCATTCTTAGTCTTCAATAGTTGTTTAATAATGTTTAACATGGCGTGTATCCATTTGGAATAAAGTTCTTCATCTTTTTGTGAACTGAACCTGAACCTTCGGCTTACGTTTGTAATTTCCATTACAATTTAGTACTACGCAACACGGGGATAGCGTTAAGCGCTTTCTGGCGTAAATATATTTAAAGTCATTTTTACCCCATTTTGTCTATATATCTTTATATATATGTGATATATTTTCGGGAAAGCATCGAAGAGGAAATCAGCTTAAAGTCGTAGTCGTGACCGATGATGGATGTTTTTGGTGCGCAGTTAACACTGGTACTTTTATCAGCTTTTCGTTAGTCGAGTGGAAAGATGGAACAAGATCTAGACACAATCCAAATTCAGCTAATTATCATATTTATTTCTAGGCATATTAGATTCATTCTTCGTAGACAGTATGCTTCTTGATCATAAGCGATTACAATAATTTCTCGTATACGCAGATTAACGGAGGCGACATCATTTTACACGGTGATGCAAAGGAGCTATTAGCAAGGTTAAAAAAAAGATGGCAGAAAAAGGATGACGTAATTCCATTCCATTTACCTCTATTTATACTCGTCATAGCCTGCATGGGTTTGCAGACTTTTTGCCAGCTGTCTTTCTGTAAGGCATCCTGGAGGTAAAATTAATCTAAGAAGGTGTCACATACACAGAATGTGAGTTGTTAAAAAGAAGGTGGCGCTTTGCCACAGAGATGAAATTTTCATCGTGAGGTGGTGTGATATATGAGTTACATATAAAACATAAAAACATAATAACATAATTTCTTGTATAAAAGTACTGAGTAATATATCTTAGTTAACTAAATATTTACAGTATTTACATGAGAAGTTAAAGTCCATTGGATGGTCTCATCACGTGATGACGTAATTAGCTAGCCAGAGTATTTATACCAGAGTAAGTGCGATTTACAGACAAGCTATTATTGGGTAGTATTAGTTTCGGTTTGTACTTTTCAAGCAGCGTTACGTAACGTAAAAAAACCTCAAATTCGAGAGAACAGATGAGTTTAGGAGAAGATCACCAACTTTAGAATGTTAATTTTGAGATAGCCAATTAGTTTTTAAAGCAGCTATCGTATTTTCTTATATTTTACATACATATATATATATAGAGAGAGAGAGTAGTACAAGCAACATATGTCGACAACGCAAATACGACGTAATATAGTACGACAACTTACTTCAACTGAGGACTTCATGCCGTACCCCCAAGTTTGATAACATCACGCATTTTCACTGAGATAGTAGGATGGACTGATACATTATTGTTGGCAATCTAGCTACCTATCTTCATATTCAAGAATCGTCAAGAACAGCGCGACATAAACTTATCACATCTTTGGAGTATACTTTTTAAATATTTAACAAGTGCATAGTTGGAAAATAGGAAATAACCACTCCAAGGTCTGCGCCGCCCAAACGTTATAGTGGTTAGGGGAGCCTGCGATGCCAAGGGGCCCGGGTTCGAATCTCGCAGAAGGCATGGCTGTATTTGTCCGTCCCCTCGTAAGAGGCAAGGGTGGCCCACTTATTTAAGCGCCTCCATAATAAAGTGACCACCGCTTCTGGCCTTAATAGTGGCCAACGTCAGTGAATAGTTTGCGCCCGCCATTGGCCCAAATCGCCACTATTTTTGCTGTTACTGAATCTAGAAATATGATATATAAATTAATGACCTAAAAAAGCATGAAAATTACCGAAACTACTTTTTTTAATAGCGGGCCCCAAACCCCTTTTCAATGCGACCTCTAGCAGACGGGTTTGGTTTATTTCATTATGGCAAAGACACTAGGGCTACATGCCTAAGAGGAGGGATGCCTTCGTGAAGGACTTTCTAAAAGAATCTCGCTCGTATGCATGTTACATATGGGGAAAACCACGAGATCGCCCATGCAATTAGCCCGTTCGCCGGGATTCGAATTCCCGGACCGCACCATCAGTGTTTAGCGACTAAGGTCATTTTAGCATTTACCGCTCGGGCGCTGATGGCCGAGTCAGACTTCAAAACATCCTTGAAAATTCATCCGTGACACATGGCCATTGTTTTCTTTCATTCGAGTCACTTAATTCTCTCTTCTGAATGTAAATGTAACTAACAGGTGGGCTATTTTTGCCACCAAATAGATTCTAAAGAAGCAGTTTATTTCATAAATTGTATCAGACTCGCATAGCTTTATATTTAATTATTAAAATAAATAAAAAAATTGAAGCATGCATACAAAACTGACCTGGAGATCAATTATTAAGAAGTTTTCATTAATAAATACTATTATGTTTCGACTTTGTCTATGGAACTATCTTTTAAAGTGGGGAACTTCTATGAATGCATAATTTTTTTGCAGTTGTTTTTAATAAATATTCTAATCATATATGAATTCGTGCAATATTTTGTTTTCCTTTTTTAACTGCAGTGCTATAAACACTGGCATTAATTAATGTAAAAAACAAGTTTCCTTTATGTATGAGCTGTGTTTGGAAGATAATCAAAGCCTAGGCCTTCCACTTAGGAAATGGAGACGAGGGAACAGAAATCTAAAAACTTCACATTACAGTCTACAATATTTTAAAGGTTATTTTAGCATTTTAAAATTCTAAAAACATCAAATCCTAAAAATATTTCACCGATTAACATACTAAGATCGTAATATGTTTTTGTTCGCCGCCCAGAAAGTATAGTGATTAAAGTCGCCGATTGCGATACCGAAGAGGCGGGATTCGAATCCCCGAAAAGGCTTGGATGTAAATTGTCTGTCCACTCATAGAAAGTAAAGGTGGCCGCCTTTTAGTTGCCTCCATAATAATATTTCCACCATTTGTGGTCTCAGTAGTGGCGAAAGTCTAAAAATGGCTACTGCCCGCTATTGAAAAAAAAGTTGTTTTGATAAGTTTCATGCTTTTTTTACATCATTAATTTACATATTACATTTCTAGATTCAGCAACAGCAAAAATATTGGCGGTTTGGGCCAATGGCCGGGGTCAAACTATCCACAGACGTTGGCCACTACTAAGGCCAGAAGCGGTGGTCACTTTATTAGGAGGCGCTTAAATAAGTGGGCCACCCTTGCCTCCTACGAGAGAACGGACAAATACAACCATGCCTTCTCCGAGATTCGAACACGGGCCCTTTGGCATCGCAATCTCCCCTAACCACTATAACGTTTGGGCGGCGCAGAAGTTTATTTAATAGAAGTAAGCAAATATTTAGACCACTTAACTTCTTTTAAATAAAATCAATAATTATACCACCAACTGAAAACCATAAAAGTCTGTTATTAAGTAACACTCAGCTCAATAATTTTGCTGTTGTTGTTATTACTTATACTCACTTGTCTGACAGTAACATCAGCCCAAGCCCACGAAAATCCTCGTGGCAAGGAGCCTGATACCCTTGTCGTTCGCAACAACCTTGAGACCTTACAGGTGACAGTGGAATTGAGCTCAGATCCGCTCCCAGTTTCGATGGAGACCACAACGGGGGGACGCGTCCGATTGTCTCCCATCCCTCTCCCCTTTCATTCAAACACATGAGATGACTTTCGGCTCGCCGCATATTTAAAGTGCCGCCATGCCGCACCGACACTTATACTTTACAAACTTCTCCAGAATTCGAAACCGGGCCCTTCAGCAGGGTAGTCAGCTAGCCACTATTACCACTATTCTGCTTGGGCGGCTTTTACTAATTTTAAAAAACTCCATTGATTATATTTGTCTTTCATTTCTGAATGTAAATTAGTATAAATAGAATAAAAGAAAAATTTTGTGTTGCAAAATATAAGGAAATTGTAAAAAAGGCAAATTCGAGAGAAACTGAAGAAATCAGACATATATAATTGTCTCTGTAGTGAGTATGGGTAGTTTATTCAATTTTTTTTGTTCTGACCCTAAAGTAACAGCAACCACTGAATTTTGAGGGATCGTCCATTTCGAGCGGCAGTTGTGAAGACACTACTATCAAACCATTGTGTCTGAAGCAAAGAATTTGAGTGTGATTTTCAAATCCTTTGTTCTAAAAGCAATGGCGTAGAGTAAACTTGATGTTAAAATTCTAAACATTCTTCATAAAAGGAAGACAGCTGCGATTTTTGCGGCATTATTTTTAAATTGAAACTTAGAATTTCAATCCATGCAAGATTTCAAAGATTTAAAGTACGAAAGTATTGTTTTGTTTCAGTGAGAAGTTCAGACTGTTTTTATTAATATTTTTGCATGGCGGGGCTAACCGCAACTGCGGGTGTTGGGGGGCCTCTAAACCGGTCCTGACTGAAACACTTCACCTAACTAGTTCTGCAAATACGTTCCCAATGGGAAATCAGAAATTGAGAGAGATTGTCGTTTACTGCAGGGTACTTACATCTAAGGCAGAGCGGATTTCCCCTTTAGCCAATTAGAGCACTTTCTGGCATTCGACGATCATGTGACGAAGGAAACAAAAACTAACGAAAAAATTGCAACATTTCATTGGGTTACTGTGATGGGAGTCTACGCCAACGGACGGAGACTATTCTTTTTTATCCCTCCCCCGTACTTAATTATCATCAACAGCGAAAGATCGAACGGAGAAACGAAGGCAAGGAGAGGAAAATAAGGACTTAGAGCCTTGGGAAAATAGCTCACTAAATGCCTGTTTGCGAATCCAGACTCCATTCAACTCTACCGTTGGTTGTGAAGGCCAGCGGAGATTCCGCAACCCGTTTGCCGGCATTTCAAACTACAATCTTAAATGCCATCATTCAACCACCAGATTTTTTATTTCGAAGTAAATTTGGCATTTTATCTAAAATAAAAAAATCTGATGTGACCACATGACTTCCTTGCACGGAATATTAAATTATACGCATTTTGCATTTCATTTAAACTTATTGGATTGAATTTAATCTACTTCGTCGATAGCACATAAACCACAATAGAATAACTGCGCTCTTTAAAATTCACTATATTTGTTTACCACAGAAAACACTCTGGCGCTAGCTTAACACCGTTACATCCCTTTCATTTTATAACTCATCGGAATGAACAAAAATTATGTGTATTATCTGGAGATTTACCTAATCGTTGCTACATGTTCTGTTCGAATACTATAATAAACCTAAAACGATGTGTAAAAGAAATTTTAAAAAAAGAAAGAATTTTTCACAGACGATTCAGTATTTCTCATTCAATAAATTCAGTTCTCACTTCGCGACAAGGCAAAAATACATAAAAACTCAAAATATGTGTAATAAAAATTACGAAGTAAATCTTAAACACTTATTTCCTCGAATAAATTCCAGAATGGATTAAGCATGATTTAATTCGCAATAATAAAAGAAGGCATTATCTTTGTTGTTGCGAAGCTTAGTTTCTCTAGATTGGTAACAAATCCAGTATTCTCCTAAGTTTCGAATGCAAACAAATATGTCCGCCATGAGAAATGATTAGGCGTAACCGCACTTACACAACTTTTAAATTGTTGATAATTCTACGAATCTTGCCTGCAGATTTACTAAAGTTATAAAAACCTTAGCCGGAAGATAGGAACAACGTAATTCAATCATTCTTAAAGCAAAAACTGCCCAATTTACCAATATATAAGAATTAAAAAAAACTGAGCTAACTGAGCCGAGTAACAGAGTGGATATATATACACTTTTGGTGTTGCCGATTGCAACTAAAATAGGAGGTGCACATCTGCATGCTATAGCAGTTCTATATACAAAATTTCAACGTTTAGAGACTACTTGTTTGTGAGTTACGCGAGATACATACATACATACGTACGTACGTACGCAGAGACGCCACGAAAAAATCTCTTCAGAATCCATTTTAAATCAGTTTTACAATTCTTGGGGGGAAAACGAGTCCTGTATTTTGTTCTTACGTACGAATGTCATTCAAAAACATCTTTAAATTGCATTCGATAGCTGTAAAAATAGATATTTTCGTTGAATTATGATACCCGAAGTTTTTCGCAATACTCAATACCTTTTTACTTCGTACAAGGAAGTAAAAAGGATAAGGAGAGGAAAGCTGATTAAAGAAGTATCCTTTCCAAAAAAAAAAAAAAAAAAAAAAAAGGCCGAAAGCCTTACTTGTCGTATGTAAGATTCAACATAGCAGCGGTTGCATGCATTTAGTAATACTGTGTTACTATGGTACATGTTATATTATGTACACTTGACGCATATTAACGTTACGGATTTCCCGAAAGGAGCCTGAGGAAAGAGTCTTAAAATTACATTTATTGTACAATAAAAAGCTGTGACCTAGTGTTTGAGAATGTCATGTATTTAATATTAATTTATACCATTTATAATTAATTTATATATAAGTTAAACTATCCAGAAAATTATTTAAAATAAATAATTTCATTCAGTCTATAAATATTGAATATCAAAATTATAAAAAAGTAGATAGTTTGAAGAATATTGCAGAGGAGATATACAATTACCTGGAGCCAAGTACAGAAAAAAATAACCTAAAGTAAGTTGAAAATCAAAGAGGAATTGGCTGATTCCCTTAGGCAGATTCTGGAATGCAGGTGCATCAAATTTAGAAAAGAAATCGAGTTCCTCTGCTAATACTGAAGCTGATTTCCAACGCTGCAGTATCATCAAAAGAAAACGGTCAGACCAATGAAATGAAAGAAATTAATTCTGATAGCAGTGCTGTGGCTTCGGAAGAAGTAAGGAAAGACTTTAAAAGATGAAGATTCTTCTTCAAAACTAAGTTATTAAAGTCTGTCTTAATGTAAAAGATTTAGGTTTGGGCCAAATTTTATCGATACTAAGTATTTCTCAGAATTTAATTGAAGAGAAGTTTACTGGAGATGATTCTTGGAGAAAATACTGCGATCTATATTTCTATATTAGACCCTCTTTAGATAAACCTAAAAATCAACAGAACGTTTGCTTTTATCCTAAATTATTTGATTATGTATCAGTATGTAGTAATAATTATGTGATTGGTAATTGGTAGCATTAATTACATAGACTAAAAGCAAATAAAAAATTGAACCAAGTGCTATATATATACGTAAAAAAAGCACAAAACACAGAAAATTTCAAATGTTTCTATTAAAATGATTCTTTTAAAATAACCGACGTAAAAGAGGAAAAAGATATTGATAAACCATTGTTTGAACACTTTATGCACATAATCTAGTATTTTTGCCGACAGTGTTTAATTTTTACAGGACCTAAATTAATATAACGTAACATTTTACAAGAATATTTTAACCAGTAGACAAATTTGCAAAATTAGGTAAAATAACGCTCGAATATTTATTTTGCTTTTAAACATCCTGCAAAAATGCATTGATCCTTATTTAGAAAATGACATACACAACAAGAATTATAACTTCCGAAAAATAAGCAAAGCAATATTTAATGTTTGGTAAATTTTAGTAAAATTTCAAATAAAATATATTTGAAGGATTAATTATTATTATTAAATACATAGGACAAAATAAAAACAATTTTTGTATTGAATGAAGAAGACTACTGCTCAAGAATTATACAAACTATAATTTTAAATCTACCCTATTAAAATCTGTGCGTGTCTGTCTGTTTGTTTGTGATATCATCTCCTAAGGAACGGCAGAAAGTTGAGTTTCGAGAGAAGTACTCCCGGATTGTAAAAATTCGTGGGAAGCCATTTCGATCATTCTCATCTTCGTACGACTTTAATCAGCCGAGATATTAATTAAAAACTCTGAAAAGACTAATTTTCGCACTATTTTTCTCAGTAGCAACAGTCTTGCGAGCTGGAGATCAAATCTGCTTTATTTTGAAAAGCGTTGCCATTGCTCGCTTTCAAATCATAGAGTTCTTTAATAAATATTTTGTAAGTTTTACGAAGTATGAAATAGCATTTTCAGGAATTAAATATATTATTATTATACAAGGTAACATTCTGACTTTGATGAAAGCACGCGATTGTATGCGACGTCATTGTATGTCGAAAATGTTTCGTTATCGTTTTTGTTTAGGATTAGGAATAACTGGCACTTTATGCTATTGCCGCATTAATTCTTTTACTGATTTTGAGTAAACGTTGTTATATTGCATTAAATTTAATCATGATATCTTACGTATACGTATTAACTTTGTAAGGTTTATCCTAATTTTATAACAGTTATTTTAAGTTTATGCATCTTTCCTATCCCTTCTAGCCTCAGCTTACAATTTACTACCAGAATGTATTTTCAGAAACGCGGTTAATGCAAATGAGTAAGAGTAGTATTTAAGTCGATGTTTCACGGACTTCGTTAGAGAGCCCGAGTTTCTGACTAGTTCGAGTTTGGTTTTGGCTACGTCTCTCTCTAAGCTATTGCTAAGCTCGGCCGTACTTTAGGCCCTTGTTTGGCTTCGCCGACTTATTTAAGATTTAGGGGCCAACTACTTAGAATCTTGTTAGCATCGGCCATATCTTTCAGTTAGCTTTAGTCAAGTTTAATTTCATAGTAATTTGAGTTCAAGGCCAAGTGAAGGCTTTGCTCTACACTCCGAGTTGTGTCATATATATTTTGAGAAATAAAGGGTAGTTAACCCTTCTTGAGTCTTACGTCTCTGTTCACACACTCTAGGGATTATTCGCTTACCAGTGTTTGGAGTTTGTGAGACGAGAAGGTGTGAAATGAGAAGGTGAAAAATCCCAAAACCTGAAGTGTCCACAGATTTTGTTTCCTGGTTTGGCAACAAAAAAACTATTTACGAATTGGTTGTTGCTTGGAAACTTGGAAAGAGTGAACTGATTTCGTTCAGAGTGAAATGCGTTTATGCATTTTCTTCTCAGGTGTACATAGGAGCTAAATATTTTTCTTTGGCCGCAGCATGCTCATCTGGCGGGTTCTTCCATTAGTCATTTATAATTTCTAAATCTTAGTATTTCTAATTAACTTAGCTAGATATAAGATAATACAATAAATAAAATTGGGTTAAAAGATACCTGCGTTCGGGCATATTTACTAGACCACTACCGTATCATTATTGTAGACTAGATCCACTACTATACCACTTTTGTAGACTACTGCTTTTGCTACAGTAGTAGACCACTTTAGCAAAAACATTTGATATATATTTTTTTCCATCATTCGAGAATCCAACAGCTACTTTTCTAGTTCTATTAAACGACTGGCTATACTAAATCCGCATATTAAAATTTCTTCTTTAGAACATAAGATGTAACCAAATGTAAGCTGAGAAGTCAGTAGAAAAGCGATAATGAGTATCACTAGAAATGACTGGCAATGTAAACTATGTATATTGAATCGAGAATGCGGCTAATTTGCATGGTAATTAGCTTTGGAAAATATCTTTTAAATTTCTTTTTTAGTTACTGTATTAAACTTCATCTAAAATTAATATAGTCAGCAAACTGATGCATAATTTACTTAACATACAAACAACTAATGAATTTGTAGAGTAGTTTGCAAAAGAATAGAGCTAAGACAGACCCATGTTTTGAAGAGCTATTAATTCTACAAAGAAGTTAACGAAAATTTTAAATGTAGAAATATTTCTCCCAGATATTCTAAAAGAGAAAGCATATTTAATTACGATTTAAATGACAAGCTGTACGGCAATTCTCCCGCATTCTTAGCATGCCTTCGTGGTATAGCGGTCGGCACGCTCGGCGCGTATTCGAGGGTTCGAGTCCCGACGAGGGCATTGCTCATTTTTCAGCCTCCTGTTTTTAAAAAATACATAATATCTCTACAAAGCTTTCGCTTAATATAGTTTACCTTACACTGCTTTGTTAGAGCAAACCGCGTTCTTCAAGAGACATTTAATTAGAAAACTTAATGTTGTTAAAAGAAATTATTGTATTTTTAATAAACTACAAGATCAGTAGACTGAAATAATGAAGGGAAGACTATATCTTAAAAATGTGCAAAGATAGACGCTTGGAAATAAACAATAATAGTTAGTCAAATGTTCGTGATTCTGGTAGCACGGTACGGTTTGGATAACTCAGAACTTTACAGTGTTTGGCCAAAATGGTATATCTCTTTGCGATTTGCTTAACTTTATAAATAAGAACAGTTAACAGAATATTTTTCTGAACATTTCAGTTTTTAAGAGTAGCAGTATCAATAGCTTTAACGGGGAAATGATTCTGAAAAGAATTCAAAATAGCTAAAAATAATTTTCAATAATATTTTTTTTAATTTCTAATGGCTCGTTACAAGACAACTGTAACGTATCATTAGAAACTGTAAGGTCCCATTAGAAATAAGTGGGATCAATAATAATAATGATGAGATGATATATGAATTAATTTTAGAAAGGATTTTATTGCATCCTTTTTGGCAGTTGACATTTTCACTTTATTCCTGCTATCCAAGCGTTAATATTGTTTAGATATTTTTAGTAGAATTGTAATTAAATTCGCTGTGTTTCCCCGTGTAATGCAGCGCTAGATAAATTTTAAGAGAAAGCTACGCCAGAAAAGTAAAAATATAGGAGTACGTTCATTTAACATTGAATAAATGGATATCTCTATAATTTGCATTGAAACTGAATAAATGTAACTGACTACTGTGTTAGCTGTAACGGTAATTTCATCCTATCGCTGGTTTCCGGAACTCGAGAATGTTAGAACTCTCTCGCGCGGCCGGTTGAAAACTATTTAAAGCCGGAGAGAGACATCTCAGCCCAGTTGTTTAATTATTTAATTAGCTGCTGTTGTTATTGTCGCGAATTCGCGATGAGATCGTATTGGCTTTTTCTTTAAAAGCGCTGTGAATTGCGTTCTATTTAACGTATTTGGGTTCTACTGATTATTACTGCCTGATATTGAGAACACTTGTAAGAACATCTCTGAGGAAAATTTCAGCGTTTTTTTATATTGTGACAAGAATAAATTTTATTAAGCTTTTATCTGACTTGTTCATTCAATCTATTACGAACCCGTACGCAGACAACAATATCTAGCCTGAAGTTTAATAGATCTGATCGATTACAGACACTGTTCTCACTGAGCTCATAAAACATATTGAGCCGTCCAGTACGAATTTTAAGAAGTAAAACATGCAACGGAGGGAATTTTAAAAACGCACTTTACGTGTGGCGAGATTTAGTTATTCTGTAAATGTCGTTCATATGCAATAATTAACGCAGTGATTAACAGAAGCAGTGTATTAGACGTAATGTAAGTGTGCATTGCAATAATAGTGTTCTATACGCAATAATGTTTAAATCTAAAGCAAACAAGTAGATGTAAATGCGAGAGCGTTCTTAAAAAATTAATGATAGTGTTTTTAAATGCTGTACTGTGTAATGTAATGTATATATGCAGTAATAAATATAAATGTGTACTCATGCAATTAGATTGAAACGTAATAATTAATGCAGTGATTAACAGAAGCAATGTATTAAACATAATGTACATAAGCAGACGTAAAAGTAAATGTGAATTGCTATAATAGTGTTCTAAACGTAATAATGTTTAAATGTAAAACAAACAAGTAGATGTAAATGCAAGAGAGTTTTTAAAAAATAATGATAACGTTTTTAAATGTTGTAATGTATATAAGCAGTTGTAAATATCAGTATGTATTGGAATAATAGAGTTCTAAACGTGAAAGTGTTATAAATGTAAAGCAAACAAGTAGGTGTAAAAACAAGAGCGTTTTAGAAATTAATGATAGTGCTTTTAAAAGGTTGTAATGTGTATAAGCAGTTGTAAAATGTATGGGCGTATTGCAATAACAGTGTTCTAAACGTAATAATGTTTTAAAAGTTAAACATCTATTGTCAAGTGTAGTAATACTTTAAGCAAATAATGTCAATGCAGTTATAATATGAATCACACAATGTATCTCAATGTCGCCCTTGTTTGGCCGCGTAAAACCATTATTTTTTGTTTCAATTTATACTGAACCCGAACAGTTGGGTGAGAGTGAATTTCCGGAGGACGCTTTGATCCCTGGGACTGTCCTCCGGATGAATCCGGCGCTGGGTTTGGACGCTCGGTGCGAGGCGTTTGTGTGACACCCCGCTCTGGCCAAACTCTAGACATAGGTGGACGTGGCACTATACCAATTAACCTCAATGGTAGAGACATGGTGCCCACCTCCTCCGTCGCATGTAAATGTTATTCTGTAAATGTCATTTTAACTACTGACGCCAATAATACAAATTTCAACATTTATCACCCAGCCTATGCTTATAACTGCCCTACATATCTACGAGAAACTCAAAAAGACAGAAGCAGAACCGCTTACACCACAGAAGAAGCCTAATTTATCCTCATTTCAGTTCTAGTATACAATTAAATACAAAACTTTTTTTGTATACTTATAAACGAAATCTTTGCTATGAATAACCTCACTTTTCCACTGCAACCAACAATAATTCTCAGTTACAAGCAAATCCTTCAAATAATGTTACAATCAATATAGCCCGCACAGTGGAATCTCCTGCCACTCGCTGCTTGCAAATTAACCTCAAAAAGGCCCAGGTTGCTATTGCACATGTCATAACCTACAATGCAGATATTTTATTTCATCAAGAACCTTTCACGAAGTATGGAAAAGTCACAGGTTTCGGACTACAATGGACGATGTATCAGAAAGTAGATCCGGTAGAGCATCCACGTGCCGCGACTGTATGTTGCAATCCAAACTGGACACCCTCTCTCCTTCGTGCCGAGAGGGACAAAATTGCAGTTCTGCCTGATGTAGGTAGCCTTACTATAGTATTTATCTCTATTTATTCCCCGCCCACAGTATCCCTGAAGCCTACACAGCACTTCTTAGACACCATCGCTCGCCTTTATCGCATTCCATTACAATTAATAGCTGGAGATTTTAACGCTCATAACATCAATTGGGGATACAGCATAACAGATCCCAAAGGTCAGTTGTTAAATGACTACCTCTCCTCAAGGAATTACGTAATTCATAACACTGCAAATGCCCCTCCTACCTTCCATCGAATATTACGGAAGGGTGGCCTGATCTCCCAATAGCATTGTCAGGACTGAGTGTTCGGTGCATATTCTTGGCAAACATCTTCGTGAACTCCTTAAATCCTGATCTGGAACAGGGAGCTGAATGCAGCTATGTTCTGTGGTAGAATACTGTGATTCAGTTGGAGAATAACTGCACTTGAAAGGGATTTAAAATCCTCTTTTATTAAATCACTATTATTTACAACCACTTCCCAACTCGGGAAGGATACAGAAAGTAGAGATCGCGCTTGGGTCTAAAATGAACAATCAAATATAAACTAAAACTAAATAGAAATTAAATTAGTCGTTGCTCCAAGAGCTATAACGCGAGGTTGGCCTCTAAATTAAATGGTGCGTAGCAAGATTTAACTAATGCTGACGCACTTGGAATTACTTCAATAAGCAATCACGTAAAGCTTCTATGGCTTAGAATTTAAATGCTAGCTAGTCAGGCGAACATCGAATAGAGTGACCGTAATCTGAGACTAAAAGCTCTCTCACACTGAGAGGTTTCTACCTCCGGTTTAAATACTCCTTGGCTCCACTTCAAATTAGCATAAAGCTAAAAACGCGCGTTCTTCTAACGGGAAGTTGAAAATGAGAATAAATAGAAAAGTATAAATTAAAATCAAACTTTGTTAGTTTAACTGAAACCTTACAGCATCACAGCAACTGGCATCTTCTCTACAGAACTGGACTGTGAAAGATGAAACTAGTGTCTCCGATCACAAGTATATTACTTTCCAGCTTGAGAAAATGACTACTACTACAATCATCAAACTTTACCGTCTTCCTGGAAGAAAAATCCAAGCTGTCGTACGAAATATTAATAGCCACTTAAGTTTCTCGAGTTTCAGCTTAACAACTGTGTAAAATCAACAGACCTTGAGAACTTCACAAATGAGCTATTGACAACTATACAGAACACCTGTAATAATCTTCTTCCAAAAAGATTGTAGGGTTCAACTCTTTAAATCTTAGGTTCTTGCTTAGATCCCCAAGAACACTTTACAAGCGAATAATCGCTTAAGTGTGAACAGAACAGGTGAGACTTGAGAAGGGTTTAAAACCCTTTATTTATTCAGTATATTTACAATCAGTTCCGGCTTGGAACTTTACAATAAAGCCACCACTCAGGCTTGAACTTAAATACTAATAATTTGAGCTAAAATTAACTTAACTAAAGTTCTTAAATAAGTATAGCCGAAGCTATCAGAATCTAACTAGTTGGCCCTAAGTATTAATTGAATCGACGAAGCCTAGTAAGGGCCTAGATATGGCCGAGCGTAGTAACAGCTAAGAGAGATGTGGCCAGAAGGCAAACGCGCACTAGTCAGGAAATCAGACTCTTCCTGTTGAAGTCGGTTAAGTCACGACTTAAATAGTACTCATCCTCATTTGTATTCTCTGCGTTACTGAATTCACGTTCTGGCAGAAAATTGTAAGCTAAAATTAGAATAAGATAAGTTACAATTAGAATAAAATAAGATAGAAAACTTAAAATAACTGTTAGAAACGCATAATAAACCTTACATCTTTCCCCACCAGAATTTAACTACTCGCAAATAAAGGTTTTAAACGACCTTGTTTAAGAGTTTAAATTATACGCTAGAAGACATTCATATCAAAATTTTAAACTTCTAGCAAATTTTTTTTGAATGACTTTCGTCATTAAATTCCTGATTAGGGCCAACTTTACAACAGTTTCTAAAGCTATACTAACTAAGGAAAATATAACAGATTTACAATTTGCATTTGATTACACACATCTACTTCCTCTTTTTCATCTAGGATCAGTTTGTCCTTCCAACTAATCTGGAAGGAAAAAGTATTAGTAATGTCTTTCATACAAATTCGATTTTGTTACCAATACTCTTTGTTGAAATTATTTTGGCCCTCAATCGTTTTCTTTCACACGAACTAAATTGTTCTTCCCCCATGATCTCCGGAAATTGTTCTGAGTGACGCGAGGTTTTTTCTGTTATTTAGCGCGACGACCAGCTACCACTATGCAATCGCTATGATTTGTTATAAACTCGGCTTTCCACACCTTAGAAAATTCCTTAACCACAAAACTAGACCTAATGTCCTAAAATAGAGCTTAAATTTAAAATTCTTAAGTGAAGCCTGGAGAACCTAAGTTTAAGCACATTCAATCTATACTTTCATGCCATTCATCTTTTACATAAAGATATTTGCATTCATACTTGACCAAAGCACATTCGTTTAACTTTTGCAAAAGTTTAAAAGTTAACATTAACATTTCAAATTCAATAGAACATTTTAATGCGAAATGCTTTAAAATTTATTTTACATTATTAGTTATAGTTGCTATGCCAAATTCACAATGCTCGGCTACAAAGTTTAAATTAACACCATTGAAGTACTAAACAATTCAGAATTTAGCTTCTCGGAACTTCAGAATTCTAAAAGTATTTACAAAATAAATTTTTCGCCAACTTGCGAATTTAAATTCTTTTCTATTTAACAGATAGTTACAATTACATTTTCGTATTGAACAGTACTTAGCAACTTTAAACACATGACATAAATCGAACTTTCAATACAAACTATCAAACAAGGAAATTTTCACTTATCTTTTTTTTGGTTTCTATACTCCTGCATTCTTCTTGCGCAGAAGTCTTGAAACGTTGGCGATGTTAAACTTTGGACCTTGACTCTTCGCGGGCGGCTGGTATCCTAGTCCGGACCTTCTTTTCTTTTAATTCCTCAGTCGTTGAAACGGGACGCTTTTCGGGAGGCTGTGAATTTTAGAAATCCAATTTTCGCTTTGTCCTGTACTTTGCCGACCTTGCTTCTGGATCTTTGAAGAGTCTCTTACTCCTTCTTGTTTCCTGAGAATGAGTAGACCTCATTTCATCTGGTTGCTTTCTTTTGAATCTTGCTTCTGGTTCTCTGAAGAGTCTCTTGCTCCTTCTTGGTTCCTGGGAATGAGTAGATCTCATTTCAGATGAAATGATTCAAAAGAAAGCAACCAGATGGTTGCTTTCTTTTGAAGGATCTTGCTTCTGGTTGGCATCGGTTCTGTGGTTTGGCGCTTTTGCTTTTGTTTCCGAAGACTTTTTTTTCGTTGTCTTTTAGGCTCTGACTCTTGTTGGAGAGGAACTTTCGTGTCTTTATTACTCCTCGTTCTGGCGGAGGTTTGCTCTTGTTGCAGGTTTCTTCGTTTCGCTATGGGTTCTTCAGTGTTAGCTGCCCTTCTTTTTATTGTTGAGGGATCCTTGTTCGGTGATGATGAAATTACAACTCTTGGTGCTGTTTCAGGAACCTGCAATAATTCTTTTATGATTCGAAAATCCGTACGATTATAATAGAGTTTGATTTCATCGATGTTCTCGATAGCTTGTTGACCGTTTTCAGCTTTTAAATACACCGTTGAAAATTTTATCTTCTCTATAATAAAAGAGCCCTCAAACCTAGGTTCAAATTTGGTCACCCTATTTTCGGGTGCCGACGAAAGCGAGTGCTTTAGTTTTAGGACTTTCTGTCCTGTGGTATATTTTACTTCACGTCTGTTTTTATTGTAGTATAATTGTTGTTTTGACCTTGCCGCATCTGAATTTTTGATGCCATCGTTTATAATCTTTTGGATATCATTCAATTTAAATTATTCCTGTCTTTGTTGAACAAAAAATAGCTTTTCCAGAGACGTTAAAATTTTTCTTCCTAAGAATAATTCTGCGATGGTTTTCTTTGTGGTATCGTGCTTCGCTGTTCTTAAGGCAAATCCTAATTCATTGACGCAGCTGTTCCAACGGTCATGATAATTCTTCACATATCCCCGAATAATTTTAACTGTATTTTTATTTACGCGTTCTGCAATATTTGATTGCGGTCTATATGGTACCATTTTTAGATGGCGTATGCCAAGGCCTGTGCACAGGTTTTCAAATAAATTACTTACAAATTGTCTACCATTATCTGATATTACTTTTACTGGGGCCCCGTATTTTAAAATATATTTATTTAGAAATGAATCTGTTACTATTTTTGCTGAAACCCGTTTAAGGAGAATTATTTCTACCCGCTTTGAGAAATGATACACGATGGTTAACAAGTATCGGTTTTTATTAATGTTTGTTCTGGGTTAGGGACCAAGCAAATCAATGCCAACCAATTCATTTGGGAACGTAGTTTTTATGTTATTTTGAGCACCCGGCCGGGTTGTAATTAACGTCGTTAATTAATTGACATAAGTGACATGACCTGACATACGCCATCACAACATTGTATAACTGCGGAAAATATACCGCTCCGCGGACACTTTGTAGGATTTTTCTCACACCCAAATGGGCTCCTAATTTCGAGTCATGCAGCTCCTCTAATATACTTAAGCGTAGACTCGTTGAGACTACCGGCCGCAATTCTTGACTATCCTTGGTAGTTTTCGTATAAAATAATAGTTTATCTATAATTTCATAATGAGCTACCCTATTGCGAATAGCCGTTAAGTCTACATGATGAAAGTTCTCTGGATCTTACAGGTATGCATAAATGTCTTTAAACTCTGGGTCCGTTTTTAATTCTGCAATTATTGTTTACCGTGATTCAATTATTTTTGCAGTTAGCATCGTACATTTAATTGTATTTCCGTCTTCATCGATTTTAATGCGGGACATCATCGATTTTAATGCGTCTGCAACTACATTTTCTTTTCCCGGCGTGTGTTTTATGATTAATTCTTGCAGTTTTAGTGTCCACCGTATAAGCCGAGGCGAAAGATTTTTTCCGGAGTATAGGCGATCAACTGCCGCGTGATCTGAATACACAGTTATTGGGGCACTTCCAAAGAACACCCAAAATTTTTGCACCACTAGAAGAACTGCGAGAGTTTCCCGCTCTGTTGCCGTAAAATTTCTCTGAGTTTGGTTAAGCGTTTTGCTAAAGAAAGCTATTAGCTTCCTGTTTTGGGAAAGAACTGCGCCAACTGCGTTGTCTGAAGCGTCTGCTGATATTTCCAAATTTTGATCACCTTCCGGGAATTTTAGAACAGGGGCATTAATTAAGGCATGTTTCAATTCTTCAAACGCCGTGTTCGGCTCCGCTGTCCATGTGAACCTAGTCTTTTTTCGTTTAAGCACCAATAAAGGTTCAACTATTTTAGCAAACTCTTTAATGAATACTCTGTAATATGAACACATTCCCAAGAAGGACGATAACGTTTTAGCCGTATTTGGAGGTGGATAACTTTTGATCGCTAAAATTTTTGAATTGTCAGTTTCTATACCGTTTTTCGAGATTTTATAGCCGAGGTACCTCAGTTCTTTGGCGGCAAACTTGCACTTTTTAGGATTTACTTTTAGACCCGCTTCATGTAATAAAGGTCAAAACTTCCTCCAAATGTTTAATGTGTTCTTCTAAGGTTTCGCTTGTTACAATAATATCATCGAGATAAATGACAGTACTTTTTTCCCAAGACTGGCCTTAACACAATATCCATAACTTTTTGAAATGTAGCCGGAGCTCCGCTTAAGCCAAACGGCATTCTAAAAAAGGCATACACGCCTGATTTTGTGTTAAATACTGTTTTTTCTACATCCTCGGGTTTTACTGCAATTTGAAAATAGCCTGACGTCAGGTCTAAGGTTGTCATACATTTAGTTGAACGAATTTTTCTTATGATTTCATCTATTATCGGGAGGGCATATGTGGGGTATTTCGTTATGCTATTCAACTTCCGATAGTCAATGGCGAATCTCCACGCATTCGGATCTGCGGCTGGCAGTCCATTCTTCTTTCTACATAAAACTACAGGGCTAGCTTAGGGGCTGGTACTTGGCGTAATTATTTTGTCCTCGAGCATTTTCTTAAGGTGTTACTCCAGAATATCTTCCTTCACATAGTCATACCTGTATGGCTTAGACCGAACTGGGGGCTCATTACCAGTATCTATGCTATGGGAAACAATCTGGCAGAAATTAAGTTTGTCATCAGATAAATTAGAAAATGTTCTTACCAGCTCCTGGATTTTTGCTCTTTCTCCTTCTTCAAGGTGACTTAGATTCACTTCCGGGACTGCAACGTTTTCTTCTTGAATTTTGTCCATCTTGACCTGTAACATGGAATCTTTAAAATTAATATTTGCCTTAGCTGCGCGCAAGAAATCCACCTCCAATATGACTGCGGTTAAAAGATTTTTTACTACGAGAAAAATTTTTTTTTCATTCTTTATTTGGACATGCAGCCCCACTTTTCCCACTCAAGTGCATTGATTGCCTTGGGCAGCAATCACACGTTCCCCTGTTTTGAACGTCTATATCGACGAAAATATTTTTTAAAAAAATCCTGCGACAGGAAGCTGCATTGAGCCCTTGTATCTAGTAAGGCGGTCGTCGGGATGTCGTGTAGTAATATTTGTATTTCGGGCAAAGCCAAATTTTTTACGACCACCGTATTCAGCCTGATTCCTGAGGGATTTAACTTCTCACACGGTCACGTCACCCTCTTCCTAGTCACCGTGATTATTTTAAATCCTTTCTTTCGCCCCCTTTTTCCAACTGCTTTTTATTTCGCCATGCTTTGTTCTGATCTGCTTTCCTTGTATCCGGTTTCCTTACCTTTCTCTCTTGTCGATAGGAATTCTGCTGAACTTGAGGTTTCGTGTGATTGTGAAACCTTGAATACTGCATAGCCTTGAATATCTTGAATACTTCGCCCGCGCGTTTTCCGCCGTTCACCTACTCTGAAATTTAACAGCTAATTCAAATAGATTTTGCAGCGTTTGCAGGTTTCTCACTTTCAGAAAGTCCTGTATTGACGGAAGCAACCTCGGCAAAATTACTTCGATGATTTCATTATCGGGCCTTTTCCCTTATAATAATTCGACAATATGAATTATCCTTTAGAATAAAATCCGTTAAATCGTCCCCATTACTTTGGTATTTACTGTACAACTCTGTTTCGAGTTTCGGTCGGTCCTTGATGACAGGAAACGCTTTCAATAGCGAATTTTTAAAATTCTCCCAAGTATAAATTTCGGATTCTGGATCTCCCAACAAATTTTTGCCAATATTCTTGTACCAGGGGAGAGCTTGAACTTTTAAATTTGTCGTCACGATGATTATTCTCTGTGGCTGGTTCACAGGATATAATGTAAAATGTAGATCTAGCTGCTCCAGGAAGGTCATTGCGGATCCTTTTCCGTCGAACGTTGCTGTTGGCTTCATTGCCGCTCTCATAGTTTCTACTATGAATCCAAATCCCTCCATCGAATTGGGTTGTGCTTGAGGGAACTGAAAGGTTGGAGCGGTCAACGAGGATTCTTCCGTACCCAACGGCATAGTTCGTTAAGAACAAATTCGGGCGCCAATTGTAGGATTCAACTCTTTAAATCTTAAGTTCCTAGTTAGAAGCCCACGAACACTTTACAAGCGAATAATCGCTTAAGTGTGAACAGAACAGGTGAGACTTGAGAAGGGTTTAAACCCTTTATTATCCGGTATATTTACAATCAGTTCCGGCTTGGAACTTTACAATAAAGCCACCACTCGGGCTTGAACTTAAATACTAATAATTTGAACTAAAATTAACTTAACTAAAATTCTTAAATAAATATAGCCGAAGCTATCAGAATCTAACTAGTTGGCCCCTAAGTATTAATTGAAGCCTAGCAAGGGCCTAGATATGGCCGAGCGTAGTAACAGCTAAGAGAGATGTAGCCAGAAGACAAACGCGCGCTAGTCAGGAAATATGACTCTCTCTCTTGAAGTCGGTTAAGCCACGACTTAAATAGTACTCATTTGCATTCTCTGCGTTTCTGAAATCCCATTCTGGCAGGAAATTGTAAGCTGAAATTAGAATAAAATAGGAAAGATACAAAACTTAAAATAACTGTTAGAAAACGCATAATAAACCTTACAAGATAAACCAGGCCCTAAATTGGTGGAATAAAGATTTACGTGTACAACAACAGAAGTGTAGATCTTTTCGACGAAAAGCTTAAACAAACCCAACTGCAAGGAACATCCAACAGACTCCTAGAAACCTATCAAAGAAAACATGGCCGATATAAAAGCATGATCATTCATGCCAAAATAAGCTCTTGGAGAAAGTTTTGTACAGAGAAAACAGAAATTTATGGTCTACACCACAAAATTACCACCAATAAAATATTTAAGCCAGCTCTTCTCCATCTGCATCCGCTCGAGCAAAGTCAAGACTAGGCTACGGAGTCCATGCTCACAACAATTCTAGAAGCTATCTTCGCCACA
>KK119184.1:76145-102057 GCA_000611955.2 Stegodyphus mimosarum
ATACATACGCAAATTAGAAACGCTCCCACCTCCATCTTCACATCCAAGGATGCAGGCTTCACCATCCCGGAAATACAAAAAATTGTAAAACATCTTTCAACAAAAAAAGCGCCGGGACCAGATAGCATAGAGTGCAATATCATTAAAGTCATTCCTCTCTAATATCCACTTTTTCTGGAAATACTTCAATAAATTACTAAGCACTGGTACCTTTTCTCAAGCATCTAAGATTGGTCAAGTGGTCCTTTTCTTAAAAAAGAATAGGACCCAGACTCCTACCGTCCTCTTTGTCTTCTTTCAGCATTAGGCAAGGTATATGAAAAGCTCATTGTCAATAGATTTAAACACCATCTTCATAGAATTAACTTCATCAGCGATCAACAGTATGGCTTCAGAATTGGTAAATCAACTTTACGTGCTCTTATCGATATCAAGGATACAATCAGGACCAACAGGAACTCTGGCTACGAAAGAGCACTCCTCAGTATTAATCTGAAGAGTGCGTTTGACATCTTGTGGTGGCCGGCGATTCTACAGGCTCTCCGAGAAGCGCACTGCCCCAGCAATCTCTTCAATACATTTAAGAACTATTTAGACGATCGCTCTTTTACATACATGCACAATAATGAATTTGTATATCGGAAGCAAACAAGGGGCTGCCCACAAGGCTCCTGACAGGGCTCTGATCTCTTGAACTTGACTTTTAATAAAATTTTTGCAGCCACCTGGCCAATACATACCAGACTCTTTGCCTACGCTGACGACGCTGCATTTGTTGTTCGAGATAAAACACGAGACGAATTGCAGAGCAACTCCACAGAAATATGTGAACAACTCTATAACCTATGGTCTACAATTAAACTTCAAATAGCAAATAACAAATCTTAAATTCTACTTACACCATCTGTGAGAGGATGACTAGCTCGCAGACCAAGGATTGTTATGAATGAATAAAGAATCAAAATTGTCAGACAATTCAAATATTTAGGTCTTACTTTCGATGAGAAACTTAATTGGATGCCACATATCATTGATATAAAGAAGAGAACAGCCTTAATTGTCAATAGAATGCGTCATATGAAAAGCTATCAGTGCGGTTTGAACCCTCACATACAAAAAGTACTATATACAACAGTTATGGAAGAAATAGTCACGTACCGTGCGACCATCTGGGATCAACCAATGCAAAGTCTCAAAACTAAATACCTACAAAACATCCAAAGACGTTTCCTCCTCGACATCTCCAAAGCTTAACAGGACCACTTCAAATACGACACTTCAGGTTGTCACTGGCCTTTTGCCCTTGCACATCAGAGTTGAACAAGAAGCTGTAAAGCAACAGGTCAAGCTCCTATACAGATATGCCACCTTCGATGGTAAAACCTTTCAACCAACGGATTACGAACAACCATACAATCGTCTTAACTCACATCCAGCTTTCAAAGGAATAGGCGTTAATATCAACTTGAAACAGAAAATAAGCTCCAAGATAACTACAGATACCGTCATCTTTACAGATGGTTCCAAAATTAACGAAAGCGTAGGCTGCGCCTTTGCGATCTATCATTGTAACTCAAAAATACATCACTGGAAAGGTCATTTACATAGCAAGAATAGCGTTTTTCAAAGAGAAGCAACTACAATAGCACAGGCCATTAAATACATCCGTGGGACAAATTTATCCAATAGCACTATAATCATGGATAGCCTTTCGGTACTACATGTATTGCTCAATCCAGGTCACACTTCCCCTCTCATCGAGTCCACCCAAAAAGATCTACGCCTCATTAGCCCCCTCCACGTACATTTGGAATGGAAGAAAGCCCACGCATGTAACGCAGGCAATGAGGAAGCAGATCTTCTTGCGAAAGACGCTGCCATGAATGTTGATACCAGTCATATCACATTAACCTGGACAGTATCCCTCCTTAAAAAGTGTCTGACATTGACTGTAAACGCAAAATGGCAAGTGCAGTGGGACATCAGCGACACAGGATGCCGGACACATTACTTACATAGATGAAGTTCGCCTTATTGACATTTGATACGTTACATCGCAGGTCATAACCCCTTCCCTGTGTACTTCAAAATGCACGCTACTACAAACTCAGATATATGTATCTATGAGAAGTTGGGTATCCCCGAGCACTATATAACAACATGTCAGCTCACCAGTGGATTACATATACGTATACCTTCCATAAACAGGCAAGCAAATTTTTAATAAAAAAAGACATTTAGTACGGAAGATTACCAAAATCATGAAAAAATTGTTTGATCTGGGAACTGATCTGTGCCAAACAACCTAGTCTAAATTACTATGCGAAAGTCAACGAAATATGCCTCTCATTGCGTAAGTGATCTGTCATTACCTTACCGCCTGGCCTAAGTATTAATATAGAAACGTATTTTGCTTTACAGCAATGGATTATCCCGAGTTTCAAGTATAAAAGACAACAATTGAACAAAAGCCTTCATATTATAATATACTGACTATAAAGACCGCCTCATCCGCGACCATGAGGGCAAACACGTATGCGCCGTTCGGACTGAATTATTCTCAAAATAGGGTGGAAGGATGGGGACTTTCTTTCACTCGAGCATATCTCTTTCCGGAGAAGCGAAGACTTTCACGTGACCTTTCACGTCGCAGCAAGTGATAACGCCCCTCTTGGACGAGTCTATGAGTTTTGGCAGAATGCCATCCAGGATTGCGTTTGAGATGGTCGAACTATATATTCAACAATATAAAAAGACTTACAATTTCTAGCTTCGTCCCTAATTCACCTATCTGAATAAAACTTTCGCATTCTTCACAATACCTGGATCTCGACGATTGATGCACCTCGCTTGAGTGTGCCCCCCATTACCATCCAGGGGCTCTCTAAACAATGGTGGACGTGGCGCAATGCTAATTAACCTTAATGGTAAAGGTATGATGCTCATGTCCTCCGTCACCTGTCGCCTGTAAATGCTATCGAATAATTTCCGTTTATGTTAGAGTGTTATCACGTAATAAATAGGAAAAAAAATAAATAGAAGCTTCCTCACAGAATACATTTTATATATCTCATTTTGCAAATTCATCGGTACCAAAGGCGCAAGCACAAAGTCCATCTTTCTTACTGAATATCTTAATTGCTAATACTTTTCCATAGCCAACATTACCATTAAAATCCTTATAAGAAGTTGCACCAAGTTTTTCCCAGTGTGAGAAACATACATACATTCATGCAGATTCTTCATTGCTTAGTTTTTTAAAATTAATGTAGGACAATAATTAATATTTAAAAGTAATAGAGGAAAGTAATATTTCATGGCAACAATTTGAAAAGTGATTCAGACATTTAAAGTGACACGCCGCCAGATCCCGTTACTACAACAGACTAACAGTCCATTCGGGCTTAAGCCCTTTTGAACTAACCTTATCAAATTTAAGTAACTAGTTTAGAACAGTATGCAGTGTAAAAAGTTGTATTTCCAAATTTATTATAAATGGCATTGCTAGTCCATCATGTTCGATCAAAGAAGGAATAATATATTCATTTCAAGATACACCAAACCCCACTTTTAAAAAGATGCTAAAAGAAAAGCTAAGAAGAATTAAAGCACAAAGTCAACATCATTAAATTACATAGTCGCAAGTACTTGTAACACTTCTGGCTTTATTCTAATACTAATAACTCTAATAGAAAAATAAATATAATTCAAATCCATAACAAAACTATTGATGAAATGTCAATGTCAGTTACAAGTCGCACTATTCTCTGGCTATTAAAAGCTTTCCTGACTGCTGAATTAACGAAAAATATTCATGGATCATCACTCTGCTACTAGCCTCAACTACTGTGAGTTCTTACTAGTCGATTTAGTTTATTGCCCTGAGGGCAATTACGGAAATGTTTTGAGTTATGGTGCAGTCGCACCTTATAACCGGAGGCGGCTCTGTTATTTTGGCAAAGTTAAGAATTCAAATCTAAGTTCCTAAATTTACAAAGTTCTTATCAGCGGGTAAATTGAGAACTTTTAAAGTCTTGAAATTCAGTATCTAATTCATATATACACTATTTAGAGTCTTTTAGATATGCACAACGTTGAATGTAGCGATTTCTTCGTCACGTGACATAAGCCAACTAATGGGAAAATTTCTTTTCGAAATTGAGATTAAATTAATCTTCAAGACAAAAAATTTTGTAGAAATTTAACTGCCCGTTCTTAAGTTGTTTAAATAAATTTATTTAATGTTGAAATTTCCCTTTCATAAATTGCGAAAAGAAGAAATAATCTTGAAAATTCATTTTTAGTATTGAAATCACATGTTGCAGACCGACGAATGGGAAATGAATGTAAGGTCACGTGGTGTGATTTGGCTAACGGAAAACGTTCACACTCAAACTTTGGTAGTAAAATGTTTACAAATATATTAAAACATTGAAGTAAATAATCGTTGATAACTAAAGTCCTTAACCTGCTTCGCCAGGTGACTCATCTATTTCCTCCTTTGTTAGGAGAAACAGAAGTCAAGGAATAAAACATTTCTATTTAGATACATGGGTACAGATTTATTACCAGCAGGGGAAGTTGTGTAAATCGTTCTAGGTCTTTCAACAGTGTTTTCAATTTGTAAGGTTTATCCTAAGTTTATAACAGTTACTTTAAGATTATCACACCTTCCTGTCTCTTCTAATTTCAGCTTAAAATTTCCTACCAGAATGTATTTTCAGAAACGCGTTTCAGAGTAGTAATGAGTAAGAGTAATATTTAAGTCGATGTGTCACTGACTTCGTTAGACATCCAGAGTTTCCGGCTAGCGCGCGTTTGCCTTTGGGCTGCGTCTCTCTCTAAGCTATTACTACCCGCGGTCGTACTTCAGGCCCTTGTTAGCATCGCCTACTTAATTAAGATTTAGGGCCAACTACTTAGAATAGCTTCGGCTATATATTTTTACTTAAGCATTAGTTAGCATTACTTACTTAGTTATTTAGCATTAGTTAAGCTTTAATTCTTATTAATTTGAATTCAAGCCCAACTGAAGGCTTTGCTGTACGCTCCGAGATAGGAGCCAACTGTGCTCATCCTTATTTTGAGAAATAAAGCGTAATTAACCCTTCTTGAGTCTTACGTCTCTGTTCACACACTCGAGCGATTATTCGCTTATCGGTGTAAGTGGTACCTCACATTTAACTGTTAAATAAAACGGCGGAACCCCACTAATTGTTAGATCATAATTTGCAATTGCTTGAATGGCTTGATAAGGAGAATTTTGCATTCTTTGAAAGAAATTATGTGCTGCGATTAGGGAAAAATATATTCAGAAGTTGTGTTTTTGATTAATTGTTACATAAAATAACTATGTATGAATTTTGCGCAATGGAACAATTTTTTATATTCTCAGGAATCAAACGATACCTTATACCTAAGGCTCATGTTGTTTCCCTTTAACCCGTTACGGGAAAGTGAATTCCGCAGACATAATAGTGCTACAGAAAGTGACGGACGCAGAACGGAAAGAAAATAAAAACCGTGTTATTGTTTATTGTAAAGTAAATTTTATTGTTCTAGCAAAACAGTAATTGTTAATCCTTCGCCTACGCTACAGGCCTGTTTTATCTGCGATTAGATGAAAAAAATGAATAGTTAATTAAGACCAATTCACTCTTTTATTTATTAAAGAAGAGAAAAAGTCTCCACGTGGAGTTAATTACGATGGGCTAATGTCACAATTTTTTTTCCTCTGATTTTTCTGGTTTTATATGAACCTTTTATTCAGCGATGGATTTATTTTCACGTCGCTGAATGGCAGGGATTAAAATCATTACAGTTCGATATTTTGAGAGAAAACTCCAATGGAATATTATTTCGTTCATTATCTACGATTCTGACACATGTATTATTTTGCAAAGTCAGTTTTATTAAAATTCAGTTTCTAATTAAAAAAAAAGGGATTAAAGGGATTTGGAGATTATTTTTACCAATTTTAGCACTCACTAAACAGTTACTTTGCAAAATTTACAAATACAAAAATAATACAAAAATGTTAAAAAATTTGAAATCCAACCTTATGCCCATCACAAAATGTCTTATTCCTTTCAAAACAAAACGCCCCCTTTCCAAAAGGGTCCGTTCAAAACCTGCTCGATCTTGTAGCTCATTATAGTGCAGAACAATGTACTGGATTTTAAAGAGGAACGCTTCCTTACCAAAATTTAAACAATTTGCTGAACGTCCTTTTTTATATACTTTTTGTCAGTGCAAAATAAGGTGTAGTGTGATTCATCCGACCGCATTCCCCGTTTCTAATCCCCAGATGTCCAGTGTTTTCTTTCTCGACACTTCTGCAAACGAATTCTTGTATATCGGGCAGAAATGAGTGGTTTTCTCAAAGGCACCCGACGGTGCATTCCTATCTTCTGCAATTCTCTAAGTATGGTTCGAGATGAAATCTGGTGGGATGAGCCTTAGTTGACGATCTGTGTCAGTTGAAGCACAGTCAAGTCCTTGTTCTGCCGTACAATTGTCGGAGACGACATCGATCCCTCTCTTGGAAAACTGTGCTCTAACCGCAATAACGTCTTCTAGAGAAGAACTGTGGGTTCTGATTCTAACTTTTGAAAACCTTCGATATGGCTGCTTTGAGAACCAGTGAGATTCACTGTCTTCGAAATCGAAGCTTCTGTTAAAAGCCATCGACAAAAACCTGTTCTCCCCAAATGGTGAAAGATCTGTCGTTTTCCCTTCATTCATCGTCAAAGCACTCTTACACCTTACTTATACCAGAAAATTCTAACCACGTGTAACCCAGGTCATAAAAAAATTACGCACTTCATCCCTAGCACGCATTCAGATGAAAACCTCAAAGATTTTCTAATTCATTGGCCAGTGTGTGTACATATATATATATATATATATATATATATAAACAAATGTAAGAAAAGACTATTAAGAATCCTGCGCTTAGGCTGCAATGATTTAATTAAACATAATTATAATAAAAGGCGAACACTCCTCTTATAATGCTTATATTTCAAATTAAATTTAAGAAAGCCAGTAAAGTAAAAGAATTACAATTTGGAGACTAAATAAACTCCAATTTACAAATTTGTAATATTTATTAAATATTTTTAAAAAAATTAAGAAGTTTTAGCAAAAGTTTTAAAAGTATTGAATAGTAGAAGGAAAATCGACATGGAAAACTTGCTTTACAAGCAATGGCCAATAGTAGTGGATATGCATAAAACTCTGACGCAAAAATTGCTAATAATAATTATAGCCATATAAAGAAATCTTTATTATATGCGGCTTAAGTGTCTGTTTGTCGTCGATAGTTTATTGGTTGCTTGCGTAACTGTACTAACCAATGGGGTGAAGTTGCCACGGCATTCAAATAATAAAATAAAATTTATCACAATAGTTATCATTCTTTTAATCAAATTATCATGGTATTTAAATATTTTTAATTCAAGCAATTGTTGCTTATTATGCATTTAACTCTATTTACATATCAATTACATAGAAACTTGCAAACGTTGAGAAATTAAAGGAGGCGAAACCAACTAACAAGTTGTGCGTAGTACATCTCATCGAGTAAGTTTACCCAAACTCCTATGCTAAATATCCTTTCGCGTAAAGAGTTTAAAATTTTGCCCGATTTTATTGCGACATTGTATTTTAAACTGAATTTTCAGCTGAACGCAAATGGAGCGTGTCAGAGAGAACGTGAACATTTATTTGCATTAGCAATCATCTGTTTTTGATATGGTTTACAACTGAACACAAATTGAGTGTGTGAACATTTGTTTGCATTGGCAATCATCTGTTTTACACGAAAGCTACGTCTTAACGTAATTTCTTTTAAGAATGCCTCCTAGAAAATACAGCACTGAAGACGAGAGTAAAGGAGCTAAAGCTGCACAAAAACGGCTTTATCGACAAAAAGAATCCACTGAGCAGAGAAAAAAATGTACTACCAGTGGTTTCTTTTATTGCACTCTACTCTAAGCAATTAAGCAAGTAGAAGGGGGAAACCCCGTGGGGCAGTAAGCAAACGGGCGTCCTCGCCGCCTGCCCTGGGTAATTCAGTTTGAATTAGCAGACACCTTTGCGCAAATCATTTTAATTGCAATTTATAATATCTAGAACAGCGGTCATTTCGTATGACCGTCGAGTTTTCTACTATATATACTAGAAAACCCGACGGTTTTGTGTGTGTGTGTGAGTGAGTGTGTGTGTGTGGGTGGGTGTGCGTGTGGGTGCGTGTGTGTGTGTGTGTGTGTGGGTGTGTGTGTGGGTGTGGGTGTGTGTGTGTTTGGGTGTGGGTGTGGGTGTGGGTGTGTGGGTGTGGGTGTGTGGGGGGTGTGGGTGTGGGGGGTAGCCGTTTGCAACAAAAAAACTATGTATACAATTAGATGTCATACCAGTTCTGTATACACAAATTTCAACGTTCTACGACTACTTATTCTTGAGTTATGCGAGATCCATACATACGTACGTACGTACAAACTTCAAGGAAAAAAATTCCCTTCTGAATCCATTTTAAAACAGTTTCACAGTGCGTTTTGGAGAAAAGAGTCTTTTATTCTGTTCGTTAAGTACAGATGCCACGCAAAAAAACGTTCAAATACATTCGAGAACTTTCAAAATAGGGTATTTTCGTTGGAATATAATACAAGAAAATTTTCGCCATTAAAATACTTCTTTTACTTCGTTCAAGCAAGTAAACAAATTTTTACGGTTGGTGCTTAATTATTAATGAAATTAATGCTAGAAATTTCATAAAATTACCAATTATATATAATATAAACTAAATGTATATACAATTATGTCAGTCAAATATATTATTAAACTTTAATCAATCTAAAGGTGGCTATCAGGAATGTTTTTCTACTAATAACCTGCCGATCGAGAATCTCCAGCACGGGAGATGAAGTAAATTTAGATACATATTACTGAAATAAAATTAAACCAAAGTACGCCAATGACTGTCAAAGATGCTGACGGCAATTTATGGTTTGACTATCACCGGTGTTGTTGGCGCCTTCCTTGGCGCGTTTTTGTGCCACTAGAAGTGGTCCTAACCGGTTACCTGGAAGGTGGAAGGTTTGCCTGATGTATCGTCGTCCATTAATACTTCAATTTGGAATTCTAAAAAAAATGTTTCTCGTATTAAATTGCAATAGCAATTAACTCTCGTTTGAACATTGTGAATTTTCTACAGTCCACGAAGAATAAATACTTTTAAAATTCAATTTGTTCCGATTTTTTTCATTCGCTCACCATAAATATTTCGTGGTCAGGTCTCCACGGAAGAAGTTCCAGTTGACTATGGGAATCACTGTTCTGAATAGACGCCGTGGAAATATAAAAGCCCAGTTAACCAAACTTTCGAAACTTAGTCCTGAAGACGTTTAAAAAAATGGATAAATCTAAAGTCTATAATAAAATTGAAAATCTAAATTGTCTGGAAGATAAGCTCGAGGAATTAAGAAACCAGTATTACAATGTACTGAAAGATGAAGAAGTGGAAGAATGTGAGCGCGCATTTGACAAAAGGATGAAGAGCCGCAAAGGCAAAAGGTAAGATTTAAAATTTTTTGGAATCCAAGCAAATTAAAACATCCGAACGAGTTCAAGATAAGACTGTACATTTTGAAAGTAATCGAAGTTAAATCTTAAGCATCCAGAAGTAACTTTACCTAAATTTTATGGTAATTATGCAAACTGGAATAGTTTTAAAATTCAATTCAAAAGTATAATTACTTCTAATGAGTTTTTATCTGATAGCCAGAAACTGTTTTAATTAAAGTCTGCTTTAATTGGGGATGTTAAGCAAGTTGAATGTATAGATGATACGGTTGAGTCTTTATTTATTGCCCTTGAAAACATATGAAAATGAAAGTTTAATTGTAAATAATCATATGAATTCTTTACTGAATTTAGATAATATCACATTTGAGTCGGCTGAAAAACTAAGATTGCTTGTAGATTCTGTTTTAAAACAAGTTAGAGCTTTAAAGGTAATGCACATTGAATTGAATAATTTTAGTGAAAATTTGTTAATAAATATTTTTTTGCAAAAGCTGGATAAGGTAACTCGTAAGGAATATGAAATGACTTTAACATCCTCAGATTTGCCAATTTGGAATAAATTTATTTCGTTTCTTCAGGAGAGGTGTCAGATTCTGGGAAATTTACAAAAACGTGGGTGTCATAATATCAGAACAAAACCTCCACATTTGCAAAACAGGTTTAAAAATTTTATTTTGGATTCAAGAAGTGTTGTGTGTAATTTGTGTAAAAAATCATCTCATCCGTTGTGTAATTGTGATTTTTTTTTTAAATGAGTCCTATTCAAAGATTTGGATTTCTTAAAAAGCAAAAACTTTGCATAAATTGTATATCACAGTCGCATCAGTTAATTAACTGCAAAACAAAATACGCATGCAAATTTTGTAAGTGTAAATCTTGTAATTATCTTTTGCACAGAACACAGAATTCTATCTCCGAGTCCAATGGCGCCACCGCCGCCTCTGAGACTAATATAAACAAAAACGAGCAAGTGACGACGTGTTAAATCGGAAATTTAACAGGCAGCAATTGTAAACAAACTACTAACGGAACGGCGAATGCAGTCTCGCAATCTGTTTCTTCTTGTTTTGCAACAAAAAATGAAAATGTGAGGCTCTAGTGTAGAATTGGGTGCCTTTTCGATTGGCGAAAAATTTTTTGTTCAGTTTTGGCGATGAAACCCCATTTCTGGTTACCGTGAGAGTTTTAACTTGGTTTTAGCTTTTTGATTTTTTTACGTGAAAATAAATCGATGTGCACATGGACAAAGTCAAGGCAATGTGGAATGACTAAGTTTGTGCAATTCTCTGATGTTTTTTAAGTGGAAATAGGTCGTTGTGTACATGGACACGGAGTTTGTGAAATTCTTTGACTTCTTATTTTGCCTCTGTGTAGAGGCCATCTTGAAATTGTGCCTTCCTGGCGCCGATCTTGGCGTCAAAAAAAATCGCCAAAAAACAAGGGGCACCCAATTGTAAACTTTTACCCAAAATTTGGTTTTAGCTACGGCGATGATCTATTTAAAATATAAAAAGGGACATTGGATTAAGGCACGAGCAATACTTGATTCTGGGTGTCAAATATCAGCTATATCGATGAATCTCGCCAATAGTCTTAGTTTATGGCAGAAAAGGGTGAATATTGCAGTTTCAAGTTTAACTGGCAAATGTATTAACGTAAAGAGGGTGATAACTGCTTTAATTTCGAATGCGGAAAGAACATTTTCTTCGTCTCTAGACCTTTTGATATTACCTGAGATCACTGATTTAATGCCAGATGCTCACATAGATATTTCAAACTTGCCCATACCTGAAAATATTGTTTTAGCAGACCCTAGTTTCTACAGATCTGGCCCCGAGTGGATGTATTGGTTGGAACTGAAATATTCTTCGATACATTGAGGGCTGGCGCACTACATGTTGATAACTCATTGATAATGACAGAAACTGTATTCCCTAAATAGCTGACGGAGCGGTGAAGGGTGCGCAAGAGATAAAATATTGTGTTTTCATCTCACTGTTAGATGAATTGGAAAGAACTGTTAAACAGTTTTGGAATTTAGAAAACATTGAGGATACACCAAGTTTACAAGACGAACAGATTGGATGCGAAAAGATCTTTCGTGAAACATATCGTAGGGATCGAATCACAGTAAAATATACTGTGAATTTGAAAATAACCGAAAATTCGCAGCTCGGTGAATCTAAAAATTTGGCTAAAACGCGATTAGAAAAATTATGGAAGAGAATGGATTGAAATCCAGAATTTAACACACTTTACACTGATTTTATAAACGAATATAGAGACTTAGGACATACGCAAGAAATGTAATTTACAAGTAATTTAAATTACTATAATGCCTCATCATGGCGTACTGAAAGAGGATAGCACCACAACAAAGTTACGCGTCGTCTTTGATGCATCAGTACCTTCCCCCAACAGAATTTCGTCGAATAACTGTTTACTCAGAGGTCCTGTTGTTCAAGAAGACTTGTTTTCGATTCTTTTACGATTTCGTAAGCATAAGATAGCTTTTGTTTCTGATATACAAAAAATGTATAGGCAAATTTGGGGAAATCCCGAGAAAAGACATTTACAGTGCATATTATGGAAAAGGGAGTCTAAGGAAGAAATTAAATTGTTTCAGTTAATGACAGTGAGTTACGGCACTGCATGCGCCCCATTCTTAGCTACTAGAGTATTAAAACAATTAGCGTTTCATGAAAGGGAGCATTATCCTTTGGCGGCAACTGCCAGATTATCTGATTTCTCTGTTGACAACATATTAACTGGTGCAGAAGATTGAGCTGCAGCACTTGAATTGCTACAACAGTTAATAATGGTGTTAAATAGTGGAGGAATGACATTTCAGAAATGATCTTCAAATGAAAAACAATTGTTGGATCGTGTTACTCCCAATCATAAGGAATACGACTTTGCTGAAACTGACAATAGCATGGTAAAAACCCTTGGGCTGAGATGGGAACCAAAGGACGAAAGTTTTTACTTTAATGTGCCCTGTAATTCGGGGCTTCCAACAAGACGCGCAGTGTTATCCAAAATTGCTCGAATATTTGACCCTAGTCTTTCAGGTCCAGTTATCACGCAGGCTAAGAAATTTATGTAAAAGTTATGGCAGATAAAGATTGATTGGAATGATGAACTGCCATATCAAAAAAAGGAAAAATGGGAAATTTTTCGCAAAAATTTGTTGGAACTTAAGAAAATTTAAATACCACGCTGTGTGTCAATGGATTGCGCCACTGTAATTGAGCTTCATGGTTTTTCCGACACCGCAAAGGAAGCATATGGTGCTGTGGTTTACTTTTGTTGTTTGAATAGCAAGGGAGAAATTAAGATGAGTCTTCTTTGCAGTAAATCAAGAATCGCCCCTGTAAAGGAATTGACTACTCCACGTCTAGAATTGTGCGGTGCTGGGCTATTATCGAGGCTGATTAAAAAGGTGAAGTATGCTATAAGGGTTAATACTGACAGATTGTTTCTTTACACAGACTCAACAATTCTTTTGGCTTGGATCGCGAAACCGCTATCTCAATTGAAATTATTTGTAAAGAATCGGCTTAAAATAATTCAAGAACTTACAGAAATTGAAAGCTGGAGCCATGTCAGTTCAAAAGATAATCCTGCTGATGTGCTTTCAGGAGGTGTGGATGCAAATAAGATTGAGGGTTGTCATTTGTGGTGGCGTTGCACGAAGAGGCAGAAGTCAAATCTTGTAATTCCCCATTTATAGAGAATACAGAGTTTTATTTGCAAGAGCTAAAGGACGCTCCAAAGCAACTTAGTACATTTGTGCAAGGATTAGATGGTCTTGATATTATTAATAACTGTTCATCGTTCAACAAGCTTCAAGGAGTGATTGCTTGGTGTTTACGTTTTACTGATAATGCAAGACACCGTAAAATTATTAGCCATTTATCAAGAAAGGAAATTTCGCGCGCTTTGATGTGCATTGTAAGAAACGTTGAAGGAACAGCCTTTCCCGGGGAACTTCGGTGCCTAAAACGGGGAAAACCTTTACCGTATGCTAGTAATTTGCTGAATTTGTGCCCATTTCTAGACTCTGAAGAAATATTGAGAGTTGGTGAACGTCTAAAAAATTCTTTGCTGGGATTTCATCAAAAGCATCCGATATTACTGCCTAATAATCATAATTTTACTTATCTTGTTATTAATCATTATCATCTTTTTTATTTTCATATAGGTGCAGAAGGAACTTTTCCTTTTATTAGAACAAGATTCTGGATCGTTAAGGACAGGAATATTGTAAGAAAATTGTTACATAAACGTATAATTTGTCTGAAGGTAAATGCGAAGGGTTCTCAGCAAATAATGGCTGATTTACCCATCAGCTCGAATTACTCTTACGAGAGTATTTAATAAAATAGGTATTGATTTTTCTGAACCTTTCACCATAAAAACGTTTTGTGGTAGAACAAAGAAATTAAACAGATATTTTGTTTGCATTTTTATATGTTTGCTCTTAAGGCTGTTCATTTTAAAACTGCTCCTGCATTAAGCAGTGAAGTCTTCCTTGGTGCGTTAACACTAGAAGCGCCGAGCTTTCTCCTACTTAGAAGCGCCAACGGCAGTCAAATTGACTGCTCAGCGAATTAAATGTATATATTAAAATACATTTGCTTTATAATGATTTTAAGAATATTAATTATAGTTGTTTAAGAACTTCTTTAAAGAACAACAAATTATTTTTATAAAAAATTGTTATTTTATTATAAATTTCAACTTATCCTTAATAAAACGCATTTTATAACTTTTCGCTATTTTTGTACAACACAACTTTTTCAGTAGAGAAGGTGCATTTTCCACACTTATAATATGAGCTTTTTTTACACACATCACTAGTTTTTTTTTGCCCCAATCTCGCACTGACGTCTTTTCTTCGACAGCCTCTTGCTAGAGTTGGAAATTTCCTGGAGCAATCTTGTGCTTTTTATTCTGTTTAAATTAAGCTCTCTTAATTCCTCTGACAATTAAAATAGGAAGCTGCCCCATGGAATATTTTTATTACTCAATTCATGATACATAAAGTAGTTCCTATTAAATACAGCATATTATAGAAAACATACACAAGCCATCTACTCGAAGCCGCCCGAACAGAACATTTACCCGTCATCTGGTCAAAGATATCAACTCCACATTTGGTTTTGTTGTAGAACTCTACTGTTTCTAGAAGTCTCTTCTTATTTTCTGAATCTATATTTACACTGGGATGTAAGCAAATTAGTAGTAGCACATTTTTCTTCCTTTTTCCCCGATAGACCGTCAGTGTAGTATCACCTTTCTTTAGAAAACTGTTTCAAATAGCCGGATTTTTTGATATCATTACTTCATGCGGAATTTCTTTTTGATGTCTTCTTACTATGTCCACACAACCTGTGTTTTTAAATCTTTTAGCTAATAATTGTCCGTAATCAGATTTCTATCTGAATCCAAATAACGGCTTAGAAGACACAATACTACATTTTCAGGTAGACCTTCAGTTTTACTTCTCGCTGTATCTTTGATGTATGACTCGATGTATGAGTTCGAGTCTACATTGACTAGCATCCAAAATTTGATACCGAATTTGTCTGGTTTATGTGGCATATACTGTATAAACTTACACCTGGCTTTGGAGGGAAATAACTGCTCATCCACAACTAGATTTCTCCTGGATTATAGGAAATCGCACAGTTCCGTAATAAATTTATTCCAAATGCCTGAAAAAAGTACAAACCTATCACTTTCTAAACGCTCAGTTGTAATTGACTTTAAGTCTAATCTTAGATATTTTATAGTATCTCGAAAACGATCGCGAAACAATGTTTCTCGAAAAAAAGGAGGACCCTATGTATTATCATAGTCCACATCACTGCAACCATATGTTCCTCTTGCATAAATAATAGCAATAAAAACATCAACCTCTTCTAAAGATATTGTTCAATTTTCTTCATTGCTCAAAACCTCCTTTGCTTCCGTACACCTTTTAGTATTACTAGCAGTCAATATATGGCGCTTTTAGATATAACGAACAATATCTTCCTTAATTTTATTCTATTCATATTTGGTGCCAATATTTTTTTTATGTTTTTTAGGAAAATCCAAAAATTTGTGACTTCTTAAGATAAAGGGTGTTTTTGGAATCCACGGCGAAATGACGAAAACAATCAAAATGACTGCTCTAGCACTTCTAGTGTTGAAGAGATTCGTAGCACGCAGAGGTATGCCTTCTGAAATTTTTAGTGATAATGGTACGAATTTTGTCGGAGCCAACCATGAATTACTTTAACTTATTGGGAATTTGTTCGAGGGCGATAAAGAAACAATTAAGGAGTATACCGCTAGAGAAGGAATAAAGTGGTATTTTAATCCCGCTTCTGATTCCCATTTCGGAGGCCTTTGGGAGGCGGGAGTAAAATCACAAATATCACTTAAATCGAGTTTTAGGAAGCACTATTTTGAGTCGTGAGGAATTTTGACGTTAGTCATCCAAATTGAGACAGTTCTTACTTCAAGGCCACTTTGTCCACTATCTAATGATCCTAATGAAGTTTCAGCCCTCACTCCTGCACATTTCTTAGTCGGATCCTCTTTGGTTGCGTTAGCCGATCCTGACTATAGTGAAATCCCAATGAATTGCCTTGGTCAATGGCAGCTGGTTCAAACATTTACGCCGTTAATTTGGAAAAGATGGTCAAATGAATATTTCAATAGGCTTCAACAAAGACCGAAATGGTCTAGAGGATTAGTGAAATTTAACGAAGGTGATGTCGTGCTAGTTAGGGAGGATATTTAAAATGGCATCTTACACGAATTGTTAAAACGCACCGGGGTAAGGATAATGTTCTCAGAGTAGTTACAATTCAAAACAGAGCTGGAACATATCAGCGTCCAGTAACAAAAATTGCTGCTTTACCATTTGTAAATTAATGTAGTTATCGATTGTTGTTGCACATTTGTGTTATTTGTGTGAATTTGTATGTTCAAGTATCAGCATATTGTATTTTATGATGATAGTTTGTTAGTGTCCTAATATCGATTTTAATGCTTGTTTTAACTTAGAAATAGTTTAACGATTAAATGTTTTATAATACTTGTTTTAAGTTAGAAATGTTTTTAATGATTTTTTAAAGGTTTATTTTAACTGCTGTAATGTCTATTCGTCATTACAGCGGGGGGCAGGATGTTGGTGCGTTTCTGTGCCACTAGAAGTGATCCTGACCAGTTGATTGCTGGGCAGTTACCTGGAATGTTCGACAGATGTATCGTCGTACCTTAATATTTCAATTTGGAATTCTAAAAAAAATGTTTCTCGTGTTAAATTGTAATAGTAATTAACTCTCGTTTGAACATTGTGAATTTTCTACTGTCCACGAAGAATTCGTGTTCGATTTTTTCATTCCCTTATCATAAACAGTTGTGATAAAGGAGCAGTAAATTATCAAAAAGAGCATTTATTTGTTTTTAAAGCGCTAAATTTTTTAAATAGTTACAGATTGGTTAAATCTAAAAATTAAGTTAAAATTTTATGCTTCTCCAAATGGCAACACTTCGAGAACTGCTTGTTTATGACATCGCATAGAACATTGGTTCTCAATGGGGGCAGCGGAAATATGCTAAGGGGCGATGAACTTGTTTTGGGTGGCAAGAGGGCGGCGAGCATGTTTTGGGCGGTAGAGGCGATGAGCATGCTTTGGCATTCGAACTTAATTTAGAAACTTCTAAAAAAATGTATTAAATCCATTACCTGATTTACAACCATTTGTACCAACAACTTACGCGACGGCTCCCCTCATGCAGTTCTAAGAATGGTGAGAGGGATCTGCAAATAGTTCATCCTGACAAACAATATAAAGATTTGTCGCTCTTCTCGTACATCAGAGCCAAGTTTCTGAAGACACAGTCTGTCTCATGGTTACTAGCAGCCTCATGAAAAAGTGCGACGATGGTTTGATAGCCCCTTATAATATATCAAAATTAATTGCTATATCGGGGAAAGCTCATACCGTGGGCGAAGAGTTAATACAAAAAAGCGAAGTCGACTCCAAATCGTTGAAAGATCGCCTTTATCTCTCTAAAAATATTGAACAGAACGTTCAGAAACTGGCTCTGAACCATTAACCACAGACATCCCACTGATCATATTTGATTGTTTCATTGATATTACTCTTCTACTGTGTTTTTTCTGTTCTTTTTAATCCTAAGGGGCTTTGTCTCTGCAGGACTATTGTATTCGTTTTACGATTTTGCGTCGAATCACTCTGAATGTCCGTTTCACTTTTCAAATTGTTGCCACCAACATTATCGCCCTGTATTATATTTGAAGAAATTAAGTAATGAAGAATCTGCATAAATGTGTGTATGGTTCTCGCATTGTGATAAAACAACGGTGCCTAGAGCCATCGAATTTTGAATGACGTAATCCTACTGCGAATAAAGGACATCTGGAAGCCCAAATTTGAAATTTGTTTTATTATCGATTTCATATTTTGTAAAACGTTAACGAATTTTGGATTAACAAACTCGAGAATTTCAAAGGGAGCAATGGCAACCTTGTACAGAAAAAACATTTTTATCTCCAGCGCGCGAGGCTGTGTATCGGAAATTCTAAAGATGTGCTCAATTTAAAATTATTTTGCGATATTGCTCTTGAACTGAATTTTATGGTTTAAGTGCGAAGAACATGATATTTAATGAATAAAGGTAACACACAAAATGTTAAAAAAACGCCCCTTTGGACGTAATTTAAAATCTGAAACCTTTCAGATTTCCTTTTTTTTTAATTGTTTAATTAAGAATAAAGAATTTTTATAAACATAAAACATCGCTTAAGCAATTTTTTCTGGCATTATTCATTTCAGTTTTAAGAAAAGAATGTTATTAACTTCCGTGCAAAACTATCGTCTTAAATAATAAAAAAAATTGTTGTGAAAAAATTACTTAGAATTTTTGCCTTTTATAATTCAAACCCCCCTTTTCCTATATCTAAATTACAGGATTTTCACAAAGGGGGCGTTGAAAAATTTTTCTCTCCTTAGAGGGGCGGCAGCTTCGAAAAGGCTGAGAATCACTGGCATAGAAGATACATCAAAGCTTTTATGTTTTGAGTTACGTTAACATAAAGTAACATAATACAATTCCCAATAGATCTTAGAAAGCCCCCGCTTAGAATGTATGTGTCTAGTGTCAAAAAGTAATACATGACAGCTGTGATCACTCAAAAATTGTTCTGTGAAAGACCTGTTTCTTATACCTGCTAGATATATTTCTGCCAGGATTTAGGATTTAGTTTAAAATACAAGATAAAAATGAACTTACCGTTTTTTGTAATGGAAGTCTCAACAGATTTAAAGCAGTTAATAAATTATTGCAGAATAAAAACGCTTCTGATTTCTGTCAAAGTGTCAAAGCTTGTAATCATTTTGTAAAACTTTAAAGAAATTTTGAGCTCTGGGGAAACGCAAATTTGTCCGTCAGTGAATGTAAAGATTTTCGCAAATGTCAAAGGAAAAATACAGACAGCATTTTTGACATTTTTAGATGATGGCTGGAGTAATAAAGAGATTTTAGCTCTTTTTTTAAAACCAATGATAAATTTGCTTTTCTCTGGCTTGGAATGAAAAATAATAGATATGAAAGAATGTATGAAAGATTTTTCAATTCTAGGGAAATATTGCAACTTCAGTATAGGTCGAAAATCGCAAACAGTTGTAAAAATGTGGCAAGCATTCATAACAAAATCTTTATTTCTGTGGAAATTGTTACAGTATGTCATCATTTGCAGTGCGACTTAAAATGAAAACTGAAATTGATTGTTTATGGAAGTAAAGAAGATGCAACGCAGAATAATGAAAATATTAATATCTTAAATATTTACGCTTAAAGTAAAATTAACAATTACAATATATAGTACACAAAAAATGAAATTTCTGAATATGAAAAGTAGAACGAGAACATTCGTATAAATATTCCTACTTAATAGTGCAACTGCAGAAGATTCAACTGCGAATCAGTGCAATTGCGAAATGTTGATTTTCATAATTAAAATTTATAAAATGGGAGAAATCGCGCGCAATGACCCCGTTTAAATTATCTCAGTCTCGTGAGCATTAAATGTAATATTTTTACTTCCTTGTAAGGAATAGTAAGTAGTGTTGTAACCGCGAAATACTTCGTGTATCGTATTTCAACGAAAATATCAATTTTGAATCTATTTGAAGGTTGTTTTTTCGTGGCATCTGTACATACGGACAGATAAAGGCCTTTTTTTCCCAAAACGGCTTGTAATCTGGATTTCAAATGGATTCAGAAGCCTTTTTTTTCCTCACGTCTCCTTTCGTATGTATGTATCTCGCATAACTCAAAAATGAGTAGCCTCAGAACGTTTCAATATTGTATATAGGACTGCTATAACATGCAGATGTGCACCTCCTATTTTGGTTGCAATCGGCAGCAACAAATGTACAACAAATCAGTAATATATATATATATATATCCACTCTGTTACTCGACTCAGTAAGCTCAGTTTCTTTATTTTCATATGTTTGTAAATTATGCATTTTTTGCTCTAAAAATGATTGAATTATATTGTGCTTAACTTTCGGTTAAGGCTTTTATGCCTTTCGTTAATCTGTATGTTATAGGTGTAGAACCGTCAACAATTTTAGCAGAACAGTCATGTTTGTTTACATTTGAAACTCAGCAGAATAGCGGATTTGTTGCCAATCTATAGAAACTCTGCTTCCCGACAACAAAGCAACGTCTTCTTTTGTTACTGCGAATTAAATTATGCTTAACCCATTCTGGTCAAATTAAGTCAGTTTCCAGTTTTGTGCACCGAAAACCTGCCTTCTTACCCGCTGGCCGAATTACTTGTTTTTGCATAGAAACTAATTTTAATTGTAAAAATTGTGCTTGAAATCGCTTTAATTGTATTTATGTTTTATATTTTTCTATATTTTCAATTTTTAATATAGATATTTTGAGTTTTTATGCATTTTTGCCTTGCTGCGAAGTGAGAACTGAATTAATTAAATGAGAGGTACATCTCAAGGAAATGAAAGGCAGGAAAAATGCATATAATTTAATATTCCGGTACAACAAAGTCCTGTGTCCATCAGATTTTTTATTCTTACATGTTTGTAAATTGTGCATTTTTTGCTTTATAAATGATTTAATTATGTTGTTCTTATGTTCCGGTTAAGTTTTTTATGCCTTTAGTTAATCTGCATGCAATAGTTACAGAATTATCAAGAATTTTAAAGTTCTACTATGCCTGTTGATGCCGCGATTGTTTACATTTGAAACGCTTAGCCGAACAGGGAATTCAGTCAGTTTCTGCACCAACTTCAGTGTCTTTTTGCCGAGTGGGACCGAAAGTAAAATTTCAGTTTTGTGCACCGAAAATTCTATTTTTCTGCTCTCTGGCGGAATTGCTTGCTTTCGTGCAGAAACTCTAAGTGCAAAAATATTTTTGAGCTGTTTTTCGTGCTTTATGTTTTTGTGTACTTTACAACTTTGATACAGTGTAAGCATTATATTAGGCTGTATTTAATATTTGAAGTCCATAGCACCTTAACTCACAAATGTGCATCTTATATGAAAGCATACCACATTTTAACAAGGCATAGTTAGAATTAGCCATTACGCAAAGAATGAAGATGTTTTGAGTTTTTAGGTATGCGAAGGTGCCTTGCCGCGAAATGAGAACTTGATTGAATCAGTAATATATCTCTAATGAAATTCGAGGAAATAAATTTCATTTAAATCCAGCAAAAAATACGTATAATTTAATAGGCTGTACAAGGAAGTCATATAGAGTCTATATCAGACTTTTTAGCTATTGAATTCGTAAACATTAACACAGTGACGTAATTCACAGTTTTGTCTCCTGTAAATCTCAAAAATTCCCCCTTTAAAGCTTAACTTAATGACTAAAGAGTATTGGTTGCAGTGGCTATGGAGGAAACTGATTTTAATCCCTGGGCGCTCAACATTTCTCTTTTATTATTTTCTTCATTGTATTATTTTCCCAGTTTATTATTATCATCACATCTTGGATTCCAAAAATCAAAATTGCAAAAACTCATAGATGCTTTGATTCAACCAGTTATGAAGTACAGATTACAAAAGAATTGAAATATATGCAAGAAATTACAAGCGTTATTCTTAGTGTCGAAATTTTAGTTTTTTAATGAACTATTTTATATCTGAACAAATTCATCATGGTCAGAGTAATCTCTGACTAGAAATCTAGTCAGAGTAAAACAAGAAGTTTTGCAGTTTTCTGAAACGAAACCTTTTAAATTTGTAGTTTAAATAAATTTTGGGTAAAGTTAAAACCAGAAAGAAAAATAATTCCCAATGTCGAGATTTTAAAATTGCAATACATTTGTGAAGTCATTGGGGTTTTTTTTAATGTTAAGAAACTGAAGAAATGAGTAATGTTCTCGTCGGAACTCGAGCCTGGACATCTCGAATATGCGCCGAGTGTACTAACCACGAAGGCACGCAGAAAGGAAGGAGAAAACACCTTATACGTTATAACATTTAAAAACAGCAATGTTTTGATATTAAACAAAAAAAATCTGATGCGAGTTCTTTATACGGCCTGTTAAATTATATACGTTTTTCGTGCTCTTCATTTAAGCTTATTTCCTCGAATTATTCTAATTTAATTAACTGATCCCTCAAGGTAAATTGAAAAATGACATAAAAAACTGCATATTTTGAAATTAAATATCCGGTCTTTTTTGTGATCGTACGGTGTCAAACTTCTTAAAATTTAATTTTTTCATAACGAATATAAAACTTTCTCAGATATAGTATAGGAACCAGGAGAGAGTATTGAAATTTAAATTTCATTATTTGTCGAAAACAATTATTATTATTATTATTTAAGTTGACATTGCCAAAACATAAATATTTGTGTCATTTAAAGCCCTTCTGTAATTGTATCTTCTGTAAGTATGTCGCTACGACCAATGATTATGAAAATAAAGGCCGGGAAGGACGTTTATCCCACGTAAGGGAGTGGGTATATGTAAATACGTAAGATATAAAATATGAAGGAAAATTACTAACAAATTACTAATTTAGTTTGGTAATAGCCCTTTTAATTGCTGATTTTATTAGGTGATTTTATTTTTTGCACTACTTACGTCATTATTTCATCTGCAATGATCAGCAATGCTGTGATCTACTACCCAATTCAGAACTCAAATAAAGGCGCCGAGTTTATAAACACGTAATTCATCACTTTGGTGCTTTCACTTATTGTTTAAATATGTGGTACACGTATATAAAATTGTGGGGAGTTTATAACACCCAAAGTGTTGTGAAAAGAAATTAATGACATGTGATTGAATATAAGTATAAAAAATTTTCAGGAATAAATTGTGTGTTGAATTCGGCAGGTTTGTCTGCAAGTCCATCATTCCATCTGCGCAAGAGTTTCAAGATATCTTCATGCATTAAGTATCTACAGTAAATCATTACATATATACGTTTCATACTGCCGACTGCAATAAAAAAAGGGAGGTGCACAACTAGATGTTATAGTAGTTCAATATATAAAATTTCAACATTCTACGGCTAATCGTTTTTGTGTTATGTGGGATATAAACATACGTACGTACGTACAATCGTCACAAAAATGTCCATTTTGAATCCGTTTTAAATGCATTTTACAAATGCAGATTTCTGTTGAATATCCATTTGTGTTTCTATCCTAAGTTAACTGAAATTTTAAAATGAGTGACAGTAAACAAAATACAGGTTTTTAAACTGTTATTTAATTTAAGAAAAGAGTGTCGAAGTAGTTTTCACCGAAAGGTAGTATGTATCCTTACGAAAGTTGTACTCAGGCTTTTGAAATTATTGAAACCTCTTAGTAAAAAAGATGTATCAAAAATAGGCAGCCTACTTTCAGGATCGCTTTTATCCTCGACAATGGAAGACTGCAACAATCTCTTAGATAAATGTGGCGAAGGCTGCACTTTGCTTTGGATTCTTTTGGAATTGTGGGGTTTCAAATGAACTGATACTAAATTTCTTATACATCAAATCAACAGAATAATTTTTAAATAATTCTAACTCTCCTTTAGCCTCAGCTACAAATAATTTAAAAATAAAGGAAAATTATTTTTATTTCAATTTTTGTATCTCTGTATTTTATTGCACATTTTGTCTCAACCGGGCTCTAAACATTAAAGTAAAACGTCTAACACACATTTTTATAATGATTTTGATTTTCTACATGAATTTAAATATTTAATTTAAAATACAAATGTGCCTGGCATCAAATTAAAATACGGTTTAATTATCGTTTGCAGCATTCAAAATATTCTTTTTAAAAATCTCGCTGAAAAATAAACAATGGAACGAAGGCTATGTTTTTGCACTGTTCGAAGGGAAATACACTTATTCAGTTATTAAAAAAAGATTAGAAAAGCATGGTTATAATATTTTTACACATAAAATAAGTGACATAATTATTATGAAGAAAAGGAACGTCAAATTTACATCTGACTGGGAAAAAGGGCAAAAAATTCATACCCAACAAAGGTACACTGCGCAAAAAAAAAAAAAAAAAGTTCTTTATCTCCCGTTCTGCTGGGCCGATTGACGAAATTCAAACTGCGTTTTCCATGCCTCGAAAGCGCGACTTAGGATATGTATTAAATTTATATATAACATTGTTCGAATATAGGTATTTTGACACAAAATTCGGATTTTTTCTTAAATAACATGCCAATTGTTTTCCACATTTCTATTCTACGACTCAAATTATGCCAAACTAATAAGTTTTGTAAAAATCGCACGAGTCGTTTTTAAAAAATTAGCTCTCAGAATTTTAGCTCCTCAATGTTAATTCAATTTGGTATGTATTTATTAATATCTCTTTTTTTATGAAACTTATTTGGTTCATTTTTATACAGTTCGAAATTTAGGTTCATTTCAAATAAAAGTCACCCATTTTTTATGATTTGTTTTTAAAATTTGTATTTTTAAATAAAACATTTGAATTATAACCAATAAAATGTTTATAATCCTCTTAAAGTAGATGTATTTCTAAGTATATCTGCAAAAAATGAGAGCTTTTTATTCAAAATTTCCGAAGATATGCGTGAATTTATATATTGGCGCGTTTTGAAATTTGGCATATTTCTTAAAAGCGAAAATGTGGTTTACGCACTTCATTAAAATTATTTGAAAGTAGAACGATGTGACTTTTTTTCCTCTCATCCGCAATGTAAAAAGGCAGGAACGATGTGACTTTTTTCCTCCCCTGCACAATGGAAGGGAAGGAACATAGGTTACCACATATTAAGAAGCTCGCCAAGTGAATTATTCTTGGCCAAAACTGAAAAAATCTTGCCAAGTTAAATTTTTGAATTTCTCCGTAAATTTCCCTCCGAATTTTATAAAAGTTAATATTTGGGCATAATTTGAGTCGTAGAACCGAAATATGGAAAAACATTTGGTATCTTATTTCAGAAAACGTTCGATTTTGTGTTAAAATACCTATATTAGAACAAAGCTATATATAAATCTAATATATATCCAAAGTCGCGCTTCCCGGGACATGGAAAACGCAATATGAATTTCGTCAATCGGCCTAGTAGAACGGGAGAAATAGAACTGCTCTCCCCCCTTTTTTTTTTTTCTTGGCGAAGTCTACGTATAGCTCTTATTAAATATAAAGTCGCATCTTTCATCAGTCATGTTTTAAAGGAAAATACAGCCCCACAAAAGCCATTGTAAAATCTTTAAATATCTGTGTAGAAACTGTGAACGAAATTAAAAAATCTTATTCAAAGCTAATCACAAAAATAATAGTAATAATAAATAAAATGATGTTCACCGCTTAACGCCGAAACATGTTTTTCGGCTTGAGACTGTGTGCAGATTGCTGTATGAAAATTATTTAGCAGGTACAAAATGGAAATATATAGTTACAATTGATGAGGCTTGGATATAATTATCTGATTGCGATAAAAAAAGATCGATATACTCCCGAAAAAGAGGAAAAAAAGATTTAATATGTTGGTTCAGAGAAAACAAGGAAAGATTTTCTAAACGTTTTGTAGTTATTACCGAATTCTCTTATAATGGAAAACTTAAAATAAGGAAAATAGAACAAAATGTCAAAATTAATTCGGAATGCTATAAAAATATGTTTTAACACCTAATTTTAAAGAAAAAATTGCACCTCTTTATCCAAACATCCTTCACTATATTAAGTTCCATAAAGATAAGGCTCCACGCCATACCTCTAAATCTGCTGCTCTGTCTTTTTTTTTTTTTTTTTTTTTAAAAAAAAAAA
>KK119184.1:102083-142872 GCA_000611955.2 Stegodyphus mimosarum
TTTTTTTTTTTTTTTTTTTTGAAAAAATAAGAAATTAAACCGGAATTGAAGCTATTCCCTTTAACTTCTGAGCAAGCAAGCCGGCATCTATCATCGTGATATCGGTTGGGTATCGCAATCGTTTTCGTCCATGCCTTCGAGGGACTTTCGCGACCGGTTCTCTCTCTCTTTCGCTGCTTGGTGTTCAAGGAGATGGACAGGCCGGCCCGTCCTTCACCTTGAATTCATCATCCACCAAAAAGTCGACGTTGTAAAAAAAATGTACACAGCTTTTGAAGCATATTAAAAAAATTCGCTGCCTCCAACGAAGATTTTGCCATATCGTTAAGTTTAATAAATTGCTGCTGCGTGGTGCGTAAATACTCTGGGATTCAAAGTTTTAATTCTTGATTATACTCATAATTTGTCTACGCTCATATTTGAACCATTTCGGCAACCTTCACCTCTCATATTTTCTAATTTTAATCCATTTTCCCCCAACTCTTCTAATAAAACTTGATATAATTCCTTACCACTATATAGTATTTCAATAGGAAGAAAACCCGGGAAATGTTTATTAACGTTGCATTCAAATCGCGCTTTTGATTAATCATTAGAAACATATCCTGCTACAAATATTTGTTCAACCTTACTCGCATCGAGAGCACAATCAAGAATGATCGAATAATTTTTCGCTTTTAAGTTTAATATAAGACTTTATATTTTCTTGTAACAGTCCAACATTTTCCTTCTGAAAATTTTTTCCTAAATACGTTGCTATCTTTTCTTTGTTATTGAGGATTCTACGAACATATTCCTCCATTATTGGGTCAAATTACTTCATGTCAATACTTAATTTCAGAATTAATTAACCATTGTGCAGCTGAATCTACTACCTGACAGGTTTTCAACCTTCATTTCAGCTCTATTCCTGATTTCAAATTATTTACATGAGTTTTTGAGTGTTCATGCTTTCTTAATATCTCATCAATATGTTTCCAGTTTCTTTAACACTCATTTAAAAATGAACTCAGTTTTGAATTAACAAAACGTCTGCAACAAAGACAGAATACAGAATCATTTGACACTGAATGTAGTAGTACTAGTAACGGAGGACGTGGGCACCATTCCCTCTACCATTGCGGTTAATCGGTTCTGCCCACGTCCGCCTTTGTTTAGTATTTAATAATAATTCTTGAATTTTTACATGGCTATATTGTGGCTGGTGTACAAATAAATTCTATACAATAATTGTATTCACATTAACATAACTTACTGCATAAATTTTGGCTGGAGAATTTTCTCTAATGAATTTCTTTCTTTTGTAATTTCTCTTTATATTTAAGCAGTCTACATATTATTTTGAAATTTCTCTTATTATTTGCATCATTTCATCCAGAATGTTGTCTAAGTCCTCTTACAAAATCCCTTTAATTTTGCTGTAATTCTTTCATGAGTTCCTCCGTTTCAAGGTTTCTACACTCACGTTTGTGAAAATTGCAACACCAAGAAGGAATCGTCATAATTGAATGCAATTTAATACACAGTTGAGTGGTAGTGGTACAAATAAATGATTAAATGTTCAAAGCAAACAAACAAGAAGAAGAGATCAGAATCAGTATTTTGTGTGGCCACCACGCGACGCAATAAGTGCTGCTACACGACCTGGCATGGAGTCAAACAAAGTTTGAATGTCTGACTGAGGAAGAGCATTCCATATCGTTTGTACGCGTACCCAAAGTTCGTCTGCAGACGCAACAGGACGAGGATCACGAGCAAGACGCCGAGCAATGACATCCCACACATGTTCAATTGGCGACATATCCGGGGAACACGCAGGCCAAGGAAGAAGCTGTACCTGCTGCGCTGCAAAGAAGGATTTAACAATCCGAGCAGTATGAGGGCGGGCATTGTCCTGTTGAAATACAGCGCCTGGCAAGCTTTGAAGGAAGGGAACAGCTTCGGGCTGTAGAACTTCACGGATATACCGGTTGCTGTTCAGATTGCCCACAATTCGTAGCAATTGAGATCGTCTATGATATGCTATGGCGCCCCAGACCATAACTCCGGGTGTTCGTCCACTGTGGCGTTCGATAATGCACTCCGGAAGGTGGCGTTCACCGGCATAGCGTCTGACACGAATGCGGCCATCATGGTACCACAAATTAAAGCGGGATTCGTCAGAAAACACGACATGCTGCCAATCAGCACGCCAGTCTCTATGCTGATTGGCCCATTGTAGCCGCAGGCGGCGATGGTCGTGCGTTAGGGGGATCCTGTATAAAGGAGTCCGTGCGCGCAGTCCACACTGCAGCAGACGTCTACGAATTGATGAAGCACACAATGAAACACCTGTAGCTATTGACCACAGTGCTGCCAATTGTCTAGAGGAAGCTGTACGGTCCGTCCGCGCCATGCGGACCAGGTGTCTATCATCGCGAGCTGACGTCACATTTCGGGGTCCACTCCCGGATTTCCGAGTTGTCCGACACTCGTCCGTCCACTGCTTCCAAACGCGCATCACTGTGCTGCTGTTACGCTGCACACGAGAGGCTACTGCACGATACGACAATCCAGCTTCACGAAGGCCGATGATTCTCCCTCGTTCAAACTCTGTAAGTTGTTCAAATCTCGCTCTCTTTCGTCGACGAGGCATAAGTACAGATTGAGTTAACGTTTACCACTAGCAGATAACCACCGATAACCATACACGCCTCGCTACAGCCGTCTATTTATTCGGATCCATCAGCCGTTCAGAGGGCGCTGCTCAGCATACGCATGCGCTACGGATTTCCAATTCTAATCATTTGCATATCATGCGCTACTTTGCATTTCCTGAAAATTTCAGCTCACTCGCGTAAGTCCTTCATGGTGTTGCAATTTTCACAAACGTGAGTGTATTTTATTCCTCATCTCATACCTTATATATTGTGCTAACGTCTTCCAGAATAGTAATTTTTCCTTTTAAAGTTTTTCGTCTTTTACTTTTGTATGTCGCAATCCCATCTCGCTTTGATCACACCGAATCAACAGAAGTATGCTTTCATATCAACTTGATTTTCAAGTCTACGCTATCTGTATGTCAATTTAACTACCATTGCGTCATGTCTTTTTAATCGTGAAACGTTAGTATTTATTTTTCGCATTTTGAATGCATGTGCATATTAAATCTATGTACGTTTTAAATGTAATATCTTTTGCTAGAAACTAATTCACATTTTCAAATTATGAAGACTGATGTTATTTGCTTTACTCTATTATAGATTACATTTATTACTTTACTCCTTTATTTATTATCATATTAAATCTTTATTATAACTTGCTATATGAAATTTTATTGCTTGACATAAATTTGTGCCCAATTTTGTTAGGATGTCCATTGTTTTTGTGATTTTTTTGCACGATGTATTTTTGTTTTACTAAAAGCTTGAATGTTTGTTGTTGGCATTTTAATATGAAAATCTTAGTGAGTGGGCCGTTAGTAATGTAATGTTCAGACATTCCCAGTTTTCTGCAAATACAGGTACTTGTGTTTGAAATACCAAACCTTTCGAAATATTCAGGAAAAGGTCAGGGGTCTGAAACAAAACGCATTAATTGTGGGTTTGCAGTTAGTCGTTGTGGGTTTATCTTGTTACTTAGGTTATTTCGAAGCAGGAAAAATGAAAAATGAGCTACGCTTTCGCCGAGAATCGAACCACGGACCTCTCGGTTAAGCTGCGTTCACACTAGTCCGTTGGGGCGCAAAGCGGTAACGCGGAAAAAAACGCTTTCCGCGTACGTCAGTTCACACCAGCGCGCAACTTTCGCTTTAAAAGTTGTCATGTGCTCGCACTAGATGGCTCTTTGTATCGGAACAACGGGAAATTTTTGTGTGGTATTTTGACTTTTACGATTACATTTTTTAATTAAAATGGATTTAATTTCTGGATTAATCAATTAAAACTTATTCTACTTCGTGTAAGAGAAGCAGAATGCAATGATTTACATTAATATGTGAGAGATGGCTGCAGCAAGGAGATGCAAATAATTTAATTGAAGAAATGCGCTTCAAAGAAACGAAATTTCTTTTAATTACTTTCGCATCAATTCGACGAATTTCTTGCCTCATTTATTCAAAAGCAGAACACTAGTTTTTGTCAGTATATCGCAAAAAAGAATCGTTTGGAAGGCAGGAATAAGATATCTCTGAAAAGGATCCTTGTATATATCTAACGCTGTATATATCTAATTTTATTTATTTCTGAATTTTGCTCAATGATAATTAAAAATCCTAATTTTATAATTGTATTTTGGAGAGCAAAATTTTCATGGGATAGAATACCATAAATGTTTTTGCATTATGTATGAACTTCCCTTAAATGTTTCCTTAAGTTGTTTAAATAATGCAAGAAAAAGTATATTTTGTTTAAATATATTTAGGATTTACAGCATTAATAATTTAAATATCACACTTAAAAAAAGCAGTTATTTTTAACTTAATAAACAACAGCAATTTTTAAAAAAATATTTTAGTTTCTGCCTTGTGCACATATTTTTTACCTTAAATGTAACATTAATTACTTCAGTTAGTCATTCATATATTAATGAACAGCCATTATTTATTTTATAAGGTCACTTTTATCTAAAATTCATTGAAATAACCTCATTTTATATAATGCTACTTTATTTACGTTAAAAATTGAATCCCACAATTAGGAAATTTGCTAATGCTTATGCAAAAGTACTTTAAATTAATGAAAACTTATTATCAAGATTAAACCTCTGGTTTAGTTCATATATAAATTGTTCGTAAAGTGGTCATGCATGTTCAGAAAAACAAACATGAAGCCATTAAAATGCTCGGAAGTATTCCATAAAATCAGCTACATACTAGCGAGCTTCTTTTCTGTATAAATTATAGTTTTCTTAATTTTTCTGAACAAATGGTTACTCGTCACCACTCGTTTAAATTTCATAACTCACTAAATTTTCTAATTAAATTGAAGCAGCAACTTCATACTAATACCAGTATCGCTTTTGTTAGTCTGGTATCAGTCGAAATAGAATCTATACCAAATGCTCGTTGTCCAAAGAAGAATAATGCATAAATGTCGAGCGAAAATTAGGTTTATATGAATAATGAATGAAATGAAGTGAAAAATAAATATAAGCTTCTTGTGTCCCTCCCCCCCCCCAAAAAAAGTCGCGGTAGATATTAAAAAAAATGGTGTATTTGTATCAAAGAAGCAACTGGGCTACTCTGAAACTAGCTCTAATATTTTCTTTAAATACTCTTTTTTAAATACCAACTCCATTACAACACCACTTCTGGTGACACTTCAATCCAAAATCTTTAACAAGAAGCCAACGTTTTATCCACTAAAGCAACAAGAGCAACCTTAATGTGATGTAAATATATTTTAAGAAAAATTCAAAATCTGAAATTTTGAAATCTATCACTATTCTTCGCAATACTCTATTGCACAGATTATTCTGTAAAAATTATCAACCATATATAATTTATGGTTAAATATTAAGGAATATTATTTCTAATAAACTTGAGAATTTGCCTTTAAATAATTTATAAAGCTATTTATTCTATTAATTTATAAAGCTTTATTCTATTAGCGTATGCAGTTTTTTTATTATTATCAGAAATTTTTATTAAGATTAGTCCATTTGACTTTTTTTTATCACGAGGAATTTTTGGGAGTGCAAGCATTTAAAAACCGTGGTATAAACTGGACGTTTGAAACGAGATGCTTGAAACTCACGCGTTCTCCGTTCGTCCGAAAAATGCCGCCTCTGAGCTCGCTTCTGTTTGGTCAACGTTTTACGCCCGAAAGCTGCGTTCACACTAGTCCGTTGGGGCGCAAAGCGGCAACGAGGAAAAAAAACGCTTTCCGCGTACGTCAGTTCACACCAGCGCGGCAACTTTCGCTTTAAGCGTTGTCATATGCTCGCACTAGATGGCTCTTCGTATCGGAAACTTGGGGAAAAAACATGAAAATTTTGCGTGGTATTTTGACTTTTTACGATTGCATTTTTAAATTAAAATGGATTTAATTTCTGCTCGATTAAAACTTATTTTACTTTGTGTAAGAGAACAGAATGCAGTTGTTTATATTAATATGTGAGAGATGACAGTAGCAAGATGATCCATAGAATTTAATTTAAGAAATGCGCTTGAACAAAACGAAATTTCTTTTAATTACTTTCGCATGACACCTCATCAATTCGACGAATTTCTTGCCTCATTTATTCAAAAGCAGAACACTAATTTTTGTCAGTATATCGCAGAAAAGAATCGTTTGGAAGACAGGAATATGATATCTTAGAAAGGGATCGTTGTATATATATAACGCTGTATATATCTAATTTAATTTATTCGTGAGTTTTGTTGAATGATAATTAAAAAATCCTAATTTCATTATTTTATTTTGAAGAGTAAATTTTTCATGGGTTGGAATACCATAAATGTTTCTGCATGATGTATGAACTTACCTTAAATGCTTCTTGCTTCTTTAAATGAACTTCTCTTAATTGGTTGAAATAATGTAGTAAAAAAGTATATTTTGTTTAAATATATGTAGGATTTATAGCATTATTAAATTAAATATCACATTTAAAAAAGCAGCTATTTTTAATAAACAAAAGCAATTTTTTAAAAAAATGTTTTAGTTTCTGCCTTATGTGCACATTTTTTACCTTAAATGTAACAGTAATTACTTCAATTAGTCATTCATACAGTAATGAACAGCCAGTATCTAAAGACTTATTTTATAAGGTCACTTTTATCTAAAATTCGTTGAACTAACTTCATTTTATATAAACTTCTTTTTCTGCTTTAAAAATTGAATTCCACGATTAGCAAATTTTCAAATGCTCATGCAAAATGAAAAATTATCATCAAGATTAGATCTTTGGTTAAGTTCATATATAAATTGTTCGAAAAGTGGTCATGCATGTTAAGAAAAACAAACACTGAAGCCATTAAAATGCATAGCAGTATTCCACAAAATCAGCTACATACTAGCGAGTTTTCTTTTCTGTATAAATAACAGTTTTCTTAATTTTTTTTAAACAAATAGTTTACTTGTCACCGCTCGTTTAAAATTCAGAACTCACTAAATTTCCTATTAGGCGAAACAGCAATTTTATACTAACACCAGTATCGCTTTTGCTAGTCTCGTGTTAGCCGAAATAGAATCAGATCACAGTAATCAGATGATTTTATGAATTGCTCGTTGTCAAAAGAAGGATAATGCACACAATGCCAAGCGAAAATTAGATTTATATGAATGATGAATGAAATGAAATTAAATAAAAAAATAAATGCAAGCTTCTTGTGTGTCCCCCCCCCAAAAGGCCTGGTAAGTATTTAAAAAAAAATATTGCATTCGTATAGTCAAAGGTAGGAAAAAGCAAGACCCGAACCCGCAATACAATTCTCTAGTACCCGCTGAATATTCCACTTGAGCGCGTTACTTCCGCGCTAAGGTACCCTGTGTGTAAGCGTCGTTTTTACACTTCACCTTCAAGAAACTGAAGAAGCATCTGGCCTACTCTGAAACTAGTGATAATATTTTCTGTAAATATTTGTTTTAAAATACCAACTGCATTACAACACCACTCCTGGTGACACTTGAAACCAAAATCTTTAACTCAAGAAGCCAACGTTTTATCCACTAGGCAACAAGAGCAACTTTACATTGATGTAGTTATATTTTAGGAAAAATTCAAAATCTGGAATTTCGAAATCCATCACTATTTTCTTGCAACAATCTATTGCATTAGATTATTCTGCAAAAATTATCAACCATGTATAATTTATGGTTCGTTATTAAGGTTTATTACTGCTAACTTGAGAATTTTCCTTTGAATAATTTATAAAGCTATTTATTCTATTAGCATGTGCATTTTCTTATTGTTATCTGAAATTTTTATTAAGATTAGTCCATTTGACTTTTTTTTTCCATCACGAAGAATTTTTGGAAGTGCAAACATTTAAAAACCGTGGTATAAACTGGACGTTTGAAACGAGATGCTTGAAACTCACGCGTGAAGCGTCGAAAAGTTGAAGTTAAGTCAACTCACGCGTTCTCCGTTCGTCCGGAAAATGCCGCCTCTGAGCTAGCTTCTGATTGGTCAACGCTTTACGCCCGAACGCGTGACCGCGTTGGTGTGAACGGGGCTTTACGCGTCGAGCGTGCTGAGCACTACACATGCGAAGAAGACGGGAGAAATACCTTGTAACCTTGGCAAAGTGTTGATGTGTTCTTTTACTCGTTTCACTGTTGTTCCATTTGTCTGGCCATTCTGATATGGCATTTGATATAAGGTGCCATTTTAGATGAGAGGTTGGCCATGGAATATCTATATATTCTGCGTCCTGTCCCATAGCAGCCTATTTAGCTAGTTGGTCCACTATTCCATTGCTGTATATCCCGGCATGACCTTTTATTCATTCTAGAGTTATTTTGAATGAAACATTAAGTTGTAAATCTTTCTATATTGTTGCAATAATAGATGAGGTAGTTTTCGGATGTTTAATTGCGTAGAGTGTGGAAAGGCTGTCAGATTTTATAGTTATATTATGTCTGTAATGTTCTTTAATGTATTTTATTGCTTTACATAATGTCATCGCCTCGAATTGGAATACACTATTATTTGTGTGAAGCTGACCCTTCCATTGGTGAATTATGACGCCGTTATAAAGTGTCACGAAAACGCATCCAACGTTCTCGTTAATTTTAGATCCATCAGTATAGATCTCATATTCTGTAGCAGGAAGAAAGTATTTATTATTTGTTTTGACCCGAATACCTAATCCTTGTATTGACGGATGAGTTTCTAGGTGATTAGGCTGTCATTCATAAACATATGCGGAGAATTGAATATCATTAAAAGTAGCTAAGTGGAGCAGTAGTTTTACATGCTGTATTGTGGCTTCTAGTTCTGTATTGATATGAAGTGGTATTAAGCCGGCCAGGACATTTATTGCATTTGAAGATGTTGTTCGAAAGGCTTTAGTTATATTTAAAGCAAACGGTCCCTGTATCCTCAGATGTATAATTGTTCGCCCTTGCATTGGATATGTCCTTATGGCTGCACAGAATGTGACAATTTTTTCAATAACGATATGAAAAAGGACCTTTTGGATATATGGATTCAATCCCCAATGTTGTCCTTCCATTTGACGTATGCAGCAGCACTAGTACATTTCTGGATTTCTAAAATATGGGGTATCCAATTCAGCTTTTGATCAAATGTGAGTCGTGAATATTTAAGTCATGTAACAATTTTGAGGCGAGTGCCTTGTAGACAGATCGTTGGACGACGTGCCACTGATCCTCCTTTTTTAGGTATGAGAACTTGTGATTTATTTTTCACTATGGTTAGTTTAAGACCTAGACAAAAAGTGTTGAAGGTACTGCAAGTTTCGTTAATTTTTTTTTCAATTCTTCACTGGTGCGTCCTTGAACAATTAAAGCAGCGTTATCTGCATATGCATAAATTTTAATATGGATTGGTCATTGGGCTTTTAGTATTTTATCAAATGTGAGATTCCACAAATCAGCAACTGCACATGAGCCCTGTGGGCAACCTCTTGTCTGTTTTCTAATAACAACACCACTGTTTTGGATTATTAACAGTTGGCGGTTCCATAAATAATCTCTAAGGATTTTGAAGATGTTTACTAACCAATTAGCCTCTCTTAGTGCCTGTAAGATGGCTTGCTACTATAATGTTCCAAAGGCATTTTTTTAAATCAATACTAATAAATTCTGTATGATAGCCAGTATTGCGGTTATTAAGAATATTGTCCTTTATACTTGCAAGTGTATGAAGTGTTGATTTCCCAGGTCAGAAGCAACACTGTTGTTCCACGAAGAAAAGTTGTCTTGTGCAGATGATAGTTTTGCGTGCGTACGGGTTCGTAATGGATTGAATGCACAAGTCGAGAAAAAGTTAATAAAATTTATTCTTTTCAAAAGAAATTAAACAAAATGCTGAACTATTTCCTCAGAGATATTCGTACAATATCACAGTATCTCACAGTAGTTATTTTTCTGAACTATTAAAACATTAAACAAAAGTCAATTCAAAACAGAGAAAGCTGATTCGATCTCACGGCGAATTCGCTGCAATGAATAGCAGCACTAAGTAAACAACTGCAGTTCACTTAACAACAGCGAATGAGCTGAGATGTTTTAATCCGCCATTTATAAGCTTTTTAATCAAGCACGAGAGCATTCTAGTATTTTGTCTCATATTTATAATATTTACAATTATATGCACTTCGTACTATGGTCATAATAAGGAGCTAACCTGTCGTAATGAATGACTTTAGGCTTAGATTTCGATGACTTACGTATCCGAACCATGACGTCGTTCAGCCTGTTTAGGAGTGTGTACCGGCCATCCTAAGGTCACTATACATTCGGACAGAGTCCTTTTCGTCGAGTCGGATTCCACAACCATACCTTGTCTCCTTCGTTGAAACGGTGTCCATTAGCTCTGGTGTCATATCGGATCTTCATCTTCTCCGTCGCCAAGTTGACTCGTTCTCGTGCAAAGTTGTATATCACTTCAAACCGGACCTGGAGATCTTGAGTGTATTCCTCAGGCGATGAAGGCGCATCCGGAGGGCGACCATGCAAAAGATCACAAGGCAGACGAAGGTCGCGACTGATGAGCATCTAGGATGGAGAATTGCCAGTAGTCTCTGGTTTCTCTTCGACCTTAGTAGGATTTCGGCAGCTTTCTGAGCAGCATCTTTCAGACAAGGCGTCGGCGTTTCGAGATGGGATCCCTGCTGGTGATGGATAATTATTTCCTCTGATGTTGAAAACAGTTTGTTGTCTTTGAAGTCCAGGGAAACATTGTATTACCTTAAAATGTCCAATCCGAGTATGCAAGGATCTGTAATATCCGCCACATATGCTGTGTGATAGTAGGTGGCACTTCCAAAGGTGATTTTCACGTTTAACTGTCTCTCCATGTCGATTTTCTCGCCGGAAGCAGTCTGGAGGGTAAAACCGGATGGAATCCAAATGAGTTTCTCCTTAAATCGTTGGGGTAAATTTTTCTGAATGATGGTAACAACTTCTTTGCCGACCGCAGTAACCCTGTCATCAGTTTGCTGTTCCAGGACAGAAATTCTCTGTTCTATTTGTTCTTTTACAGAAGACATTTTTTCTTCTATTTGTCTTTTACCGAAGAAACTCTTTCTTCAATGTGTCCAACTTTATTTTCAATAGCGTCAATTCTGCCTTCCGTAGCTTCGAATTTGTTTTGCATTACGTAGGTAATTTCTCTTTTCATTTCCTCTTGAACTGCTTCAATCTTTCCTTGAATAGCCTTCATTTCATCTTTAACAGGTTCCTGAACTGTCTTCAGTTAATCTTTAACATATTTCTGAACTGCCTTCATTTCATCTTTAACAGATGCTTGGCCAGCTTCCATCCTTTCTTGACCTGCATTTATCTTCTCTTTAACGGATCCTTGGCCAGCTCTCATCTCTTTTTTAACCGCAAATTTGCTACAATTAGTAACTGCACTAAGTAAACAACTACAGTTCACTTAACAACAACAGATGAGCTGACATGTTTTAATTCGGCTTTTATAAGCTTTTTAGTCCAGCACGAGAGCAATCTGGTATTTTCTCGATTTTTCTGGATAGCAAAAGAAATTACGAGATACCTATTTATTAAGTGTTAAATATACGGGCTCTTGTATTTGTACTTTCTCGGCGTAGCTTTCTCTTAGAACTCGTCGCGTGCAGCATTACACGGGGAAATGAAACAATTTTAATTATATTCTACTAAAAATAGCTAAATAAATACAAAATCCGTAACAATATTTTAATAATTTATTAAAAGCTTTTTATATATTTTTGGAACGGTAGGCGCTTACTATTTTTTTATCTTTATGTTTCTTTAAGAACAGGATAACCTGCCCAACTTTATATGCCTTTGGAAAGAGACCTACATTTATAAGTTTGTTAAAGTAAATTTTGAAAAATTTTTAATTTGAGTTTATTCCTACCCTGATGATGTTATAATCTAAACCATCAGGGCCTGGAGCTCTCGTTTTCGTAGATATCTGATGATATGTTGTATTTCTGTGACTGTGTATCTTCCGAGGATGTAGGCAATGTTGTTGAAAATCTTACTGCTGCTTGTTCTACTGCATCATTATCTATGTCATCTTCTGGGAATACTGTTTCTAAAATGTGATTGATAGTTAGTTACATATGAAAGACTGGAACCTTTGGAGGTTTTCGGTCGAAGGGGTAGTTTCATTGGTGTAAAGAGTGTATCTGTTTCAATTTCATGATGCAGACCATATGCATCTTTATTTTCGGTACAAAATTTATGTCAAGAGTTAATTTTTGCCTGCACAATCATCTGCTTGTGAAGGGTCTTTTCTCTTTGATAAATTTGCAATACATTTGATGGAACCATGTAGCGTCTTTCAGACTTTAATTTACGCCTGAGAGCTCTGCAATTCTTTTGTTGTATTCTGAGGTCTTTTGCCTACCATTTTTGCGATTGCAGCTGTTTTGAATGACGCTGGAGAAGGATTTCATTGCAAGTATATTGTATATCACGTAATAATTTAGGTTTTCAAGTTCTTCCGGTGAATGGATGTGGATAATTTTCTGTTCATGAATAAGTAAGATATTTCTTATTTTACTACTGAATGCTGGGATTTTATTTCTTGGTAGGTTATAGCGTTTAATAATTGAGATGGATGAGATGGATGAGTTCAAGTTGGACAGTAATGAATCTGTGGTCTGATAGGCTTTCCTCCTCTTCTACTGTGCAATTTTTAATTATTTGTGGAGTGGTGAGAATTAGGTCTGGCCATCCTATTGCATAAGTCCTGTCGAAAGTTGGTGGAGAATCAATTGCATTATGTAAAACGAAATTTTTGGAGGATATATAACCTTCTAAATTATGACCCTTTGAATTTGTCGATGCATATCCCCAGCTAGTATTATGAGCACTGAAATCTCCTTAGATTATCTGGTGGTGAGTATCTGTGGAGTTAGAAATCTTACTTAAGAAGTTGAATGCTGTGACTAGATCATCTGTGGGACTAGAATAAATTGAAATAAATGCCATTGTTACTCCTTCTGCCTCCAACAGAACTGCTACTTGATTTCGCTCTACTCCAAGGATGTATAGCGACCAGGCTTGGTTACAACATATTATCGCTGCTCGTGGTGGTTCAGACGTGTCTTCTTTTTTAAATGTATTCCATCGGAGGAGAACGCCGTTGATTTTACCATTTTTGGTATAAGGTTCTTGTAATAATATTATGTCAGCTTTGAGTGCAAACTCTGTAGCTTGTGCTGTTACTGCCTGTGCTTTTTGTAGGTTTATTTGTAAGCAGCGTATTTGATTCTTTAGTTCTAATTGAGCTATTTATATTATATTAGTGTTGGGTATTTGTGGTTTAGTACTTAACGGTAAGTAGACTTGCTTTGACGGATTATTAATTTTGTTGCTGTTTATTATTAGTTTATTGTTCATATTCAGTTCTTCATTTTACTTTATTAATTTGATAGGGCCGAACGGTAAAGACGCTGAACACTGGTAGTTCGGTCCGAGATTCGAATCCCGCGAACGGGCTGGCTGCATGGGCGTTTTCGTGGTTTTCCCCATGTGTAACGTATATACGAGCCAGTTTCCCTTATAAAGTCCTCCACGAAGGCATTCCTCCCTTTAGGCAGATAGCCCTCGTGTGCTTTGCCGTAATTGAATAACTTAACCTAACCTAACCTATTAATTTGATAGCTATATGAGGGACAATTTGGAGAGGCAGACGTATGATACGTGTCGAATCTTATTTGATTTGTTTTATTATTTAATTTGCAGTTTAGACAATTTGGAGCTTCTGCAGCACATTCTTTTGTGCAATGATTTTTTCCACATAAATACACAGTCCAGTCACATTAATGTGACCACCACGTACTTTCCATGTCAGAGTTAAATAACCAATCACAGAAGGCAGGTGGCAGCACAGTGCAGTTGAGCGTATATAAAGGGTGTGTGAGGGCTTCGGAAAACATTTCAATCGTTGGCGTAATGCAGAAACGAAGCGATTTATCCGACTTCCAAAAGGGCATGATCATTGGCTTTCGGGCCAAGGGTGGAAGCATTTCCGAAACGGCTGAGTTTGTGAACTGTTCGCGTGCCGCCGTGGTAAAAGTGTACCGTGCATGGCAAAATGGGACTGTCCAAAATCAGCGACGTGGCAAATGTGGTGCACCACGGGCCATAGATGACAGAGGCGAACGACGGTTGCGGAGATGCGTTCGGGCAGATAGACGGGCTACCGTTGAGCAACTGACCACCAAAATGAACCAAGGGGCTACCAAAAGTGTCTCCCAAAGTACTATTCAGCGAACATTGCTGCGTCTGGGCCTCCGAAGCAGACGCCTGGTTCGTGCACCTATGCTGACTGCTGTTCATCGACGGCGAAGGCTAGAATTTGCACGCCAGTACAGCAGCTGGACGTCCACTGAGTGGCGACAGGTTGCGTTTTCGGATGAATCGCGTTTTATGCTCCATCGGACAGATGGACGTTGGCGTATAAGGCGTGAAACCTCTGAAAGGAACCACCCTGCAACCATTGCCGGAACGGTCCAAGCTGGAGGCGGGAGCATTATGGTCTGGGGAATGTTTTCCTGGCATTCTCTAGGTTCACTGATCATTGTGGAAGGCACAATGGATCAATACAAGTACGCATCTGTCCTTGCGGACCATGTTCACCCCTACATGCGCATTGTTTTTCCTCAGGATGATGGCATCTTCCAGCAGGACAATGCGAGGTGCCATACAGCTGCCAGTGTACGTGCGTGGTTCGAAGAGCACCAGGATGAGTTTACCGTCCTCCCCTGGCCAGCAAACTCACCTGACTTAAACCCAATCGATCATCTGTGGGACCATCTCGATCGAGTTGTTCGCGCCATGGATCCTCAACCGCGTAATCTAGCGCAGCTGGCCACGGCATTAGAGTCGGCATGGCTCAACATCCCAGAGAACACCTTCAGGGACCTATGTGACTCTCTTCCTGCACGTCTCGCAGCAGTCCGCTCTGCGAAAGGTGGTTATTCTGGCTTTTGACAGATGGTCACATTAATGTGACTGGACTGTGTAGCAGTGAGGTCTTATCTTACATTTTCGTGAAATATGACCATATTCTTGGCATCTGAAACAGGGTTTTATACCATAAAACTCCTTAATTTTACATGTTTTATATCCTAGAAGAGCATGGGAATGTTCCATATATATCTTGAATGCTTTTGGAGTATAGTTTATTATCCGTCTCACAAGTTCTTTATCAGAGAGTTTAAATAATGGTGCTAGATCTTGAATGTCACATACTGTAGTAATTGATAATTGTTTCAATATTGTATCTGGGGAGATATTACATGGAATACTGTCCAAAATTAATTTTGGTGATTTCTTCTTTGCGGTTCTGAAATCTACTAATTTTATTGTTCCTTCTTTTTTTTTTTCTGTAATTGTATTTCATATCTTTGTTATGTCTTCATGCGATTTGCATGAAACAGCTATACTTCTTTTCTTGTGTGAGTAATAGATTTAACTGCAGCAGTTTTTCGGTGAAGTGGGAGAATTTAATTTAATTTTTCTGTGAGGTTGTTACAATCGTCATTCTTTGGCGAGATTATGATGGTTGGAGAGTCTTCTTTTTTATAAGAATTATGTTGTTGATGAATTATTTTGTTTGTAGGGTCTGTTATTATATTTAAAGAGTTGTTTACTTTTTGCAGTATTATAGGTGTTTGGTTAGGGACTTGGCATTCTTTATTGCAGCAACAGTTCTGATGAACAGAATTGCTATGTTTTTGAGGTATTATATTTTTATTATTCGGAATACTTTTGTCACAGAAGTTATTAGATATGTTTGGGGCATTTTGATTTAATAAACTTCGCTCTATAGCAATATCTTTCAGCAATTGCAGCTCTTTTGCTGCTGTGTGAAATACATATTAGGGAAAGGTTTCTTATTGTTTCTTTTTGACATAAGCAAATCTATTAGATTCATAAATATCGTATTTATTTGAGTTACTGGGTGTTTATGATGGAAGATTTTATTTTATCCGGAGTCATACCAAAGTTGTTAGAGATTACGGAGTCTTGTGGTAATATTTCAAAATCTTTTATAACGTCTTGATCTGATATAATTGTGCTAATTGAACAGGGGCTTGTGGCTATAGTAAGTCTGATTTCTTATAATATTTATAAAATAGATATATACTTGAGAATGCAATGTATACTTAAATAAATATGCTTAACAATACTAAGATAAGCGTTACTAAAACATTTGTTTATGTATTATTATGATTATATTAGAGACGAACTGTTAAAAGGTGAGTTGTTTGAATCCTTTTGAATTTTATTATTAGAAAATAAATAGCAGTAGTAAAAATTAAAAGATTTAAAAAATACTATAACAAAATCCTGCAAAAATTATTTCTGCGTGCGCTATTTGAGATCGGACTGAAATTTGAAGTTTAAACAGCAATGGCTTTTCTAGTAATTTATAAATAAATATTGATCAAAATTTGATATTTATTTAATATTTTACACACTATAAAACATTTTATATTAGACAAAACGAATATAAAATGAAAGATAAAAATTCAAGCTATTTAAATATATAAAAATCAATATACAGGGTGTACCGTAAATGTTGCGACAAACTTCTAGGGGAGGTAGGGCACATTATAAGGATATAATTGCATAGGAACCTATACCCGGAAATCTCAGGGGTAAGTGGTAGCAGAGGTTGAAGATGGAAAAAGAAGCAAGAGTGTTTAATTTGAAACATTTATTGGGCATGAATACAAATGGTGTACGACAGCTTCAATATTACAAGAGATGCTCGAAGTTTGCACCATCAGACGCCAAACATGTCTGACACCGACGGATCATTTGAATGCCGCGAATTATTTTATCTTTCTGTACCAGGTTCTTCCCGATTTGCTTGACGATGTTCCACCAAATGTGAGGCGCAACATGCGATTCCAACAAGATGGGCCTCTGGCTATTTTGGACTGGATGTTCGTAGCCATTGGAACAGATCATTCCCGCATGGATGGATTGGGCGTGGTGGACCAGTTCCTTGGCCCTCACGCTCATCGGATTTATCGAGTCTTGATTTCGTTTCGTGGGAAGCTATCAAAAGCAGTATCACGATCCTGTTGTATCTGAAATGGATCTCGTGGCAAGACTCACCTGCTCAGCTGCTACAATTAAAGAAACTTTCGCTGTGTTTGAACATGTCCAGCAATCAATGGTCCGTCGGTGTCAGGCATGTTTGGCGTCTGATGGTGCAAATGTCGAGCATCTGTTGTAACAATTAAGTTGTCGTACACCGTTTGTATTCATGTTCAATAAATGTTTCAAATTAATCACTTTTGTTGCTTTTCCCATCTCCTACTTCTGCTACCACCCACCCCTGACATTTCCGGGCATGGGTTCCTATGCAATTCTTAATCCTTATGATGTGCCCTACCTCCCCTAGAAGTTTGTCGCAACATTTACGGTACACCCTGTGTTATTACTAAAACATAGCCTCATTATTAAAATAAAAACATTTCTTTCACTCATCCAATGTACAGAGCAATCCAGAAAACAAAAGACAAAACTTACTTACTTACCTGGGTAGTGTGATGATGAATCGAAATCAATGCTGATGCATGCGAAATAAAAACTCGAAGAAGTTGATTCATCTTATTATATTATATCTACACTACAACACAATACAATTATACTAAAATATATACAATATAACAATTTCCGAGACATATTACTGTCCTCTAAAGTTTTATATCATCTTAATCCGTTCACGTCACGAGGTGCAATCCGGGAAAAACCCTCTTTTTTTTCTCCTAGTTCGATGACAGCCAACGCCATCTGCTCCTCGCACATCAAATGAAGAGGAGATTTATTTTTAACGTTTGTAAGATATTAATCAGTTTCACAACACTCCCACCTTTTTGATTTTCAGAAGCAAAATCAAAAATCAAATAATGGCATCCTTAGTACAGGCACACACTTCTAGAGGATACAGTTTACGCACAGGGCGAATCAGTATGCCATTTCTAGTTTTCACTTTTACTACTCTTACACGTCCATCTCTACTTATACAAAGTTCTTGGACACGAGCGATTGGCCAGTTCACTCTTTTAAGGTTCTCGCAACCTATTAACACGATGTCTCCAACTTTTAATTCACAGTCCTTTTGTCCATGCTTTTGTACTAACTGTCCAAGATACTCCTTGCGGAAACGGCTTCGGAATTGTTCTCGAAGCTCCTGGCAGAAACGCTGACGAGCCAAGAGTTTATTTCGATCTAAGGTATCCAAATCTGCTGTACCTGAAACCTTAATGTCCTGTAAGAACATGGAAGGCGTTAATGGTAGAAGATCCTCAGAGTCATTTGACACATAAGTAAGTGGTCGACAGTTTATTACAGCTTCCACATCACAGATGATGGTGAGTAACTCTTCGTAATTGACTGCAGCTTGTCCTAAGACTCTCACAATCAAATTCTTGGTTGTGCGAATTAGACGCTCCCACCATCCGCCCCACCAAGCAGCAGTGGGCGGAATGAACTTCCAAGTGATGGGCTGCAAAGTTTCCTGAGCAATTACCTTTACCCAGTCGACCTTTTTCAGCAATGCAGATGTACCGACGAAATTTGTGCCGTTGTCTGAGTAAACTATAGATGGCCGACCTCTTCTGGCTATGAACCGACGAAACGCTTGAATGAAGCATTCGGTACTTACGGATGTCACTAGCTCCAAATGTACACATCGATACACAGCACATGTAAACAGTACTACCCAGGCTTTGGTTTTATTTTTGAGAATCAGAGGGCCACATAAATCTATGCCGGTAACTTCAAATGCGAAAGCATCTCGAACTCTGTCTAATGGTAACTGAATGGGTGCAGTAGCTGGAGGTTTAGCCGAAAATCGTTTACAACGGACGCACTGTTTCACCAACGATCTAATTCGGCGTCTTGCACCAATGATCCAGAATTCTTCTCTAATTATAACAGTTAATGCTTGTACGCCGGCATGAGAATGCTTTAAGTGGTAATCTCTGATTAAACACTCAACAATATAATGCTTAGAAGGTAATAAAATCGGGTACCGGAATGCATAAGAATCATATCGTTCGGTGATTTTCGTTTTTACTCTTCTTAAGCCACTCTGATCTCGTACGGTCAAAAGACCATTGATGGAGTCTCCAGTCTCTGGAAAACTCTCCCCCTGAACAAGTGAAAGAAGTATGATTTTAGATTCCTGTATCTCGGAAGCAGACAGAAAAGGCTCTTTAATTACAATTTTCTTTTGACAGTTTTTAATAAATCTCTTTATCCAACCTAAAACTCTTAACATTTTCGAAAATTTAGAGAACTTCTCATACCACTTAACTTTATCCGATTTTGTAGTTATACTAAAATTTATATTTAAATTTATGCCTTTCCTGCGCTCTGAAAGAACTAAAGTTTCATTTGGCTTAATTTCTAATTTTGGCCAATTATCTCTAGGGCCTTTGAGCCAAACAGGCCCTCTCCACCAATTTAATTCGGAAAACTGAAGCGGGGAACAACCACGAGAAGGTAAATCAGCTGGGTTTGAATGACCCGGTACATATGACCACTGATTTGCTCTAGTGAAAGTGCAAATTTCCTTCACACGATTGCCCACAAAAGTCCCCCACGCATCATTTCTTTGAATCCAAGATATGGCTGTGGTGGAATCGGTCCAAAAATATTTTGGGATGTCATCTAATGCAAGAGCTTCTGTCACATATTTGGAAAGACGCACGCCCAAAAGGCACGCCATAAGTTCTAGACGGGGAATAGTAAGTTCTTTTAAGGGTGCGACTCTTGACTTAGCCACTACAAAACTGACTAATGTTTCTTCTTTAGTTTCACATCTCAAAAATATTACTGTGGCATAAGCATGCTGGCTAGCATCACAAAACATATGGAGTGACCAGGAACTTCTATCTCCAAAACCTATACGTCGCGGTATTCTCAACTTATTCAAAATCTGTAATTTATTATACCACCTCGAAAATTTACTTTTGATACTATCTGGTAATGGAGTATCCCAGTCTGCTTTTATCGCCCAAATTTCCTGTAGCAGTAACTTTGCAGGCAATAAAACAGGTGTCAAGAAACCCAAAGGATCAAACATTGTCTGCGTTAATGACAAAACCTCTCTTTTAGACAAATTGTCCGAAACCAATACAATCTTAATTTCAATATAAAGGTTATCTTCTTTTCTGTCCCACATAATCCCTAAAACTGAGACAGAATTCTCCGTTGTGGACTCAGTGCGCAAAGCACTTTGTGCTAGTTCTAAATCTTTTTTTATTGGGCCATAGGCCCACATACGTAAGTCCATTTTTGCTTCAGCTAATATTTCAGTAGAATATTTCACAAAATTCTCAAGCTCTTTTTCGTTATCAACCGAAGTCACACAATTATCAATATAAAAGGATTTATTTAATTTCTGAGCAATAGAACTTTGTTCCTTTGGTACCTGGGCCAAATGAACCGAAATAACCGCCCCCAATAGAAAAGGGCTGGACTTTACTCCAAAAACTACCCTTGTATGGCGGAAAACTTTCAGCACATTATCTTTCTCCCACCATAAAAATCTCAAAAAGTCCCTATCTTCTTTCCGTAATTCAATCTGTAAAAATGCACGCCGGATATCAGAAGTTACGCCAATGCATTTTTCTCTAAATCTTAACAAAATTGAAGGGATTTCTTCTATTAAATTTGGCCCTTTAACTAAGCAATCATTAAGGGAGGGCGATCTATTAACTTTACATGATGCATCAAAAACAGGTCTTATCTTAGTCGAGGCACTGTCTGGTTTAAATACTGGGTGATGCGGTAAATAGTGACCCTTAGAATTCAATTCATCGTCTGGTACTATTTCAATTACACCCTCCTCCATCCATTCATTAAAAATTCTATCATATTCTTCATATTTATGTAAAGACTTGAGTTTTCGGGTAACACTAAACAATCTTTTTTCTGCTACATGACGATTTGACGACAATTCTGCGTTATATACTAACCAAGGTAATCCGACACAATAACGACCATCTTCGTTTCTGGAAAGGGAGTTTAAGAATTGTTCGTGGGCAATTTCTTCCTCAGCAGCGTTAGTTGAATTCTGATGAGTATCTAATATTCCGATCGTTTCTAGACTCCAAAGATCGGAGATTTTAAAGTCGTGGCCCACTAAACTTGCATACAAAATGGAAGCATCTTTGTGATTAACAAGTTCCTCTGATGCACCACAAACTGTCCAACCAAGTTTCGTACAAACTGCTGTTAATCCTCCTTTTAATTGTTTTACTGATCCCGTGAGAATTTTTCCATAAATATCACTACCGATGAGCATTTCTATTTTTGGACAATCTGCTCCCAAATCCGACAACCAAATGTTGTTTCGTTTTAATTCTTTTAATATCGGACCCTTGGGTACCCTAGGTATATCCCCACATATTATGTCCTGATCTAAAAATTCAAATTCTAGATCTGAATACTTACGCGGACTGGCTGAACATAATTTTACCCGATATTTGTTATGCAACTTTGGTTCTGTTCTGGCACCTCCAAACAAAGTAAGAGCCACATTTTCTTTGGAGACAATTGGTAAGCCCAATTCAGTGGCTAATGATTTCAAAATGTACGATTTCTGGGAACCACAATCTAAGAGTACTCTAATATCTTTATGCTTTTTGACACCAGCTACTCTTACGCATAAAGTCATTAAAGCTATGTCAGCGGTACAAGTTTGCCTGGCTGTAGCCGTGTGTATGTTGTCTATTTCTGATTTTTCTGCTGGAGGTCCAGTTTCATTATTAATTTCTGGACACAAAATAACTGGGTGTGATTTACCACAAACAAAACACCTAACAAACTGTTTACAAAATTTTGCCATATGATTTGGTTCTAAGCATTTTAAACAACATTTTTTCTCTTTAACTTTAGATATCCTTTCATTAAGAGCTAAGGAACGCGCATCATAACAATTTTTACTATCATGCATTTTGCCACAAAAAATACAAGCATGTAGTTTAGTTGTAAGAAAACCTGTCGCAGTGGGAACATTAGCCTGTTTCTTAAATTTAAACTTACCTTTTGTTTCTCCTCTTGCTTTATCTGGATATCCTTCATTACGGCTAACACCATCGAGTCCATTACGCGCCAATTTTAATCTCTCCTCACCCTCCACTTCCGCCTTTAAAAATTTCATTAAGTTGGTAAGGCGAGAAAGATCCGTTTCTTCAGGCTGGTTAAAGAGCGAACTCCTTTGCCACGCCTTCAACACATCCTCCGTGAGACACGATTCCACCATCGGAAATAACCACGATGTGTTTTCGCTCGATTTAAGACCTAAAGATTCTAAGGCTCTCAACTGAGCTTCAATTTTATCATACAGTTTATCAAGAGGTAATTTATCCTTGTGATCTGCCTTCACATTTGAAACAATTAGTTTAATTAGTTCCCTAACATACACTTCTACTAATAATTCAGGTTTCCCAAAACGTTCCTTCAAAGCTAAAACAGCTTTATCATAATTTTCTGAAGTCACCGGATAGCTTTCAATAAATTCTTTAGCCCGTGATCCGGGCTTCATACACTGAATCAAATAGGAAAATTTGTCACTTTCATACAAATCAGGGTCAGTGTGAATTTTCTCAAACTGCGACCAAAACGGTAGCCAATTTATCAATTCTCCATCAAACTTCTTAAGTTCGATTTTCGGAAGTCTATACTGTTTAATTTTACTACAACAAATACCAATACCATCATTTGGTCTCGTTTCTAAATTGATTTCATCTGAAAATTTCAATTTTTCATTAATTTGCCGAGTTAGTGTTATGAAATCATCAGAATACACCTCGCGACTTTCGATTTCTTTAGTAACATCATCCTCTAAAGTGTTCTCGTCTTCAGTTAACAAATCAAGAATTTTATCATCTAGATTTTTTATATCTGAATATACATTTCGTAGTTTAGTAAGTTTATCTCGTACTAAATCTACAGAAAAATCTTCTTTTACTGACTCCGTTTTTAAAATATTAGCAGTTTTTGCAAAAGAAGCTCGTAAACCTGACCGTTTAAGTTTCAGAGCCTTTAAAGTTTCCATAGTTAACTTTCAAAATAAAACAAAATGCTTTACAAAATAGTTTCGATTTCAAACTTAATTATACTTTAATACATCAAAAACTATCTATAACACTTAAAATATATTTTTTTTCTTAAAATCCTATCGCGGGACGCCACTTTATGTTATTACTAAAACATAGCCTCATTATTAAAATAAAAACATTTCTTTCACTCATCCAATGTACAGAGCAATCCAGAAAACAAAAGACAAAACTTACTTACTTACCTGGGTAGTGTGATGATGAATCGAAATCAATGCTGATGCATGCGAAATAAAAACTCGAAGAAGTTGATTCATCTTATTATATTATATCTACACTACAACACAATACAATTATACTAAAATATATACAATATAACAATTTCCGAGACATATTACTGTCCTCTAAAGTTTTATATCATCTTAATCCGTTCACGTCACGAGGTGCAATCCGGGAAAAACCCTCTTTTTTTTCTCCTAGTTCGATGACAGCCAACGCCATCTGCTCCTCGCACATCAAATGAAGAGGAGATTTATTTTTAACGTTTGTAAGATATTAATCAGTTTCACAACACCCTGTATACTATTGCAATTTTGGGCGATAAATATTAATCATACTATTAATCAAAAGAAGCGTTAAAATGTTATTTCAACATAAATTACTACTGGAATTGTTTCAATTGTGACTTTACAATTTTCCAGAACCTAAAGGTCAGATATCTTGAAAACGACGCATCCTATGATTTTGAAACATGTTTCTGTCGATTTCTAAAGCGAAGCGCTTTTCAGGTACATAAAATTCTTCTAAAATCACTTTGACGCAAAACAGATAAACCAAATTAAGAGCTCTCAAAAACGCAACCATCAGTTTTGATTGCTCTATATTATCACTCTGAATATTGATTTATATTATTGACACTGAATATACCAACCTCTCGATACGTGCTCTATTTTTTAAAATCGTTGAGTGAACTTAGAATATTAAAGACATGGACGGCGCGAACAATGCTAATGTACCTCAAATAATCCCTTTTAAGGAATTTGGAAATTATTAAGATACTAATAGACACCACACCCGGAGGCGGAAAGTCCAAATTATGAACTTAGTACTCATTTTATCGACCCACTCTAGGGATGAAAAGCTGAGTCAACCTTGCCCAAACCCGGGGATCGAAGCTCAGACCTGTGGGGTCGTTGCGCTAGGCGCTAGCCACTGCGCCACTGGGCCTCTCCGTGTGTGATAAAATTTACGAGTGTGAATTTACGAATTAGTGATTAACGTCACAAAAATTATGAGCAGATTCTTAACATCATTTACAAATGCTTTTCTTCTCTCAGATTGAGAGCGTTTGTGTTCTTTACATAATCAATAACTTCAGTTCAATCTGCAATATTGCATACAAACTGTGTATAATGCGAAGACTGAAATAGCATTTCAAATACATGGTTATACAAAGTGACAATAAATATACCTTTAGAAGTTTCAAATAAGTCTTAAAAATTACCTGCATAAAATACATCAACACGATTTTATAAACCAGACTTTGATCAATCAAAATCAATTTTATTGAATGAAAAATCTTCTAAAAAAACTAAATCTTCATATTTATATTGTTAAGGATTTTGTATCTATTTAGCTATTTTTTGCAGAATTGTAATTAAAATTGTTACGTTTCCCGTGTAATGCAGCGCGTGACGACTTTTTAAGAGAAAGCTACGCCAAAAATGTAAAAATACAGGAGCATTCGCATTTATAAAATAGATATCCCATAATTGTTTTTGCTATCCAGAAAAATCGAGAAAATGCCAGAATGGTCTCGTGCATGATTAAAAAGCCTATAAAAGCTGGAGGAAACCAACTTCATTCAGTTGTTTTAAGTGAACTATAGTAGTTTACTTACTGCGGTTATTGATTGTAGCGAATTCGCGGTGAGATCGGATTAGCTTTCTCTGTATTTTGAAATGACTTCTATTTATGGTTTTAGTAGTTTAAAATATGATTAGTGTGAGATATTGCGATATTGTACGAATATCATTGAGGAAATTTCAGGTTTTGCTTTTATATCTTGGAATAAGAATAAATTTTATTAGTTTTTTATCGACTTGTACATTCAATCCATTCCGAACTCGTACCCATGCAACAATATATACTCCATTCTTATGAGTTTGTATTTAAAATCTCAGATAAGATATATAAAAGAAAATTATACAAATTCCTGCATTTCGAACGATGTCTACTGATCTTTAATGTATTCAAATATATAATAAAATTCTTTTATATATGTGCATCAAGCATGCACACACCACACTGAACCATTATTAATAAGAGTCCCAAGGTAGCGCCCAAAGAAGGCGTATGAATGGTTTAGCTTGATTTGGTTTACGTGATTACAATAAAGCGTGGAGAAGTATTTGCGCCTAAGGCAAGAGAGTGGAGGACTTTCCAAGGAAAACTGGCTCAGATACACGTTCTACATGGGGAAAACCGCGAAAGCGACCAAGCAGCCAACCCGTTCGCGGAATTCGAACCTCGAACTGAACTACCAGTGTTCAGCGACTTTGATGCTCGGCCGCTGGTGGGCAGACTTTCTTGATTACTTCTTTCACATATCGAAATTTAGGTTCATTCCAAATAGAATTCCCTCATTTTTTATGATTTATTTTTAAAATTTATATTTTTAAATAACTTTTATAAATTTTTCGAGAACATTTTTGAATTATAATCTATAAGCGTTTTACAATCATCTTAAAGTGGATGTATTTCTAAACGTACCTGCAAAAGATTAGAGTTTTTTATTAAAAAATTTCCTAAGATAAACGTCAATTTATATATTTCCGCGCTTTGAAATTTGGCATATTTCTTAAAGGCGATAATAACACAAATGTGGTTTACACAGTTTGTTAAAATTGTTTGAAAGTGTGAACGATAATGTTTTTTCCTGCTCATCGGCAATGATATGCAAGATAAATATTTGAATTTCTCGATAAATTTCGTAACAAATTTTACAAAATTTAATACTTAGGTATAATTTGAGGCGTAGACTCTAAATATAAAAAACGATTGCCATGTCATTTCAGAAAAGTCCGATTTTGTGTCAAAATACCTATATTAGAACAATGCTATATAACAATCTAATACATATTCTAAGTCGTGCTTTTGAAACATGCAAAATGCAGTTTGAATTTCGTCAATCGGTCTAGTAGAACGGGAGATATAGAACTGCCACCTCTTTTTTTTTCCTCGCAGTGGATATGTACCACTATTAGCACATGGCATTATTTTTGCTGTTATTATTTTTACACAAAAGATTTAAATGAACATTCAGAATGAAAATAGATTGACTTTCCATATACTAGTAAATAAAATGATGCACAATTTATTAGTGCATGATGGTACATATATTTTGTTTTTTAAATTTTGTGGTGCAAAATTTGAAATGTTTGAGAATATTCAAATCAGTGCAACAACAAAATACATATGGCGACATCTTTCCTTTAAGTTCTTCCGATTTATCACTTGAACAAAAAATTTATTACACTCCAAAACCCATTCACTGCTTCTAGCAAATTTTTCCAACTCTATTTTCATCATTGCATTTAATAAGAAATATACCATATCATGGTTAAACATTCGCTTGTCAAGTTTCATAGATAGCCATTTTAACTTGAATTTATATTATTTATCTTCTTAAGAACTTATTATTATATGCACTAAAGCAGAAGTAAACATATATAATAATGAAAAAAATAAGATAAAAAAATCTGAAGGCTTTCAGATTTTATATTACGCTTAAAGGAGCGTTTTTTAACATTTTCTGTATTACCTTTATTTATTAAATATCGTTCTTCGCACTTAAACTATAAAATTCAATCCAGCAGCAATATCGCAAAACATTTAAAAGCGCATATCTTTAGAATTTCCGATACATAGTCTCGCGCGCTGGAGATAATAATGTTTTTTTTTTTTTTTTTTAATATTGCTATTACTCGCTTTAAAATCGTTGAGTTCTTAATCAAAAACGTATAAATGCTTTAAAAAATATGAAGTAGATAATAAAATAATTTCCAAATTCCAAATTAGGGCTTCCAGATGCCCACATTCGGTGGAAGATTATGTTATTCAAAACTGTATGGCTCTAGGTGCCGTTGTTTTATCACAATACGAGAAACATACATACATACATATATGCAGATTCTTCATGATTTATTTTTTTAATATAATACAGGGCGATAATGTTTGATGGCAACACCCTGGAAAGTGATACGCCGTTTACAGTGATTCAACGCCAAACGCCAAAACGAAATTAATAGCCCTTCTGAGTTAACCCCGTTTGGGGTAACAATAAAAAATCTGAAAAGGCTCAGATTTTCAAGATGTTCCAAAAGGGTTTGTTAAGGTTTTCCTACGCTCTCGCTGAGCTCGCAGTCTGCCAATTTGCTGTTGCCTCACTCCTGTTAAGTCATTAGCAGGAGTGTTCGCATAGATATTTCTTTTTGTCTTTATTATTAAGCATCGTTTTCTTTACACTTATGCCACATTCAACAGAAAAAGTACAAAAACTTTAAAAGCAGCTGTTGTTCAAAATTCCATGTGAAGTGTTAAATGTTGGCATATATGTTTCTATTTTTTTTTTCAGGCTTTTCGCAGTTTATCATATCAATGTACAGTTTTTTTAGTATGATGACTTGTGTAACATTTTTTTCTCTTTTTATTATTAACGTTTTGTGGGTTAAATTTATTAATTAAATATCATGTTCTTCACACTTACGGCACATAAAATTCAGTTGAATAGCAAAATTAAAAAATATTTAAAGAACAGCATATCTTTAGAATTTCCGATAGACAGTCTTGCGCATTGGAGATAACAATATTTTAATGCGTACAGTGTTGCCACTGCAGTCTTTCAAATTGTTGAGTTTGTTTAAAATTTATTAAATTTTTACCAAACATGAAGTATAAAATTCGAAATTTAAAATTCGGGCTTCCACTAGCACATATTCGGTTGGAAAACGGGAAACGGGATTTTAAATAACGGGACTCCGTTATTTAAAATCTGATGGCCCTAGTTACCGCCAATTTTTTACAGTGACAGAAACTTACATACATTCATGCAGATTCTTAATTATTTAATTTCCTTAAAAGTAATATAGGGCGATAATATTTGGTGGAAACAATCTGAAAAATGATTCAGGCATTTAAAGTAATACGCCGCCAAATTCGTTTTCGAGACTAGTAGCTACTTGGGCCAACTCCCTTTAGCACTAATAAGGGAATATACAAGTATAAATGTAAAATCTTTTCTGAAGGGGAGAAGAACATAATGATGCATATATAAACGTGCATTAAAACAATCTCAATTTTCCAGATTCTGCAGGAGGAAGAAAATATAATGGTAAAAAGAACATAGATAAAATTTAAAACGAATGTCATGCTAAATTTCTCTGCAAATAATTTTAAAAGCCAAATTTTAACCTCTATCGTTCTATACATTAAATCAGCACTAAGAAATATAACAAAGAAAGAACGAGATTTAAAAAGCAAAAGTGAGCACAAAATCAAAATCTATCTTGATAAAAAGGATATGGTATTACTTAACGTAATAAAATTTAAAAAATCAAAGAACTTTGTAGGAAGGTTAAATTTATAGATAAATGTAACATTTTTACTCTATATATATTGGCAAGTTTAAATTCGTGTATAACTATGTATAACAAGACGAAGGGGATAAAATGCATACAAAATGCCGTATCGCATATTGTCATCATGTCATCATGTCATCGTTTCTATGTTCCCTTGGAAACTATTACCTTGTGATTCCCAAACAAGGTCACGTAGGAATTATTACCTTTTTCAAATCGCACAATGCATAGTAAAACATTATGCAAAATCGCGTATAACTACTGTTTATCAAAGAAAGCGAAGGATTAGTGTTACAATCCTTCGCTTTGAGAAAATGTCAAGATGTTGCTAGAACTGGATTTTTTTATCAAGAATGTGAAACTAATAGACATAAAATTAAAAAACAAAAATTTTATATTACACCCAAAGATACGTTTTTTAACGCTTTGTATGTTAACTTTATTTATTGAATAGCCTGTTATTCGCACTTATACCACATAAAATTGAATTCAATAGCAATATCACGAAATATTTAAAAACAGCATATATGTAGAATTTACGATACGCAATCTTCCGCGCTGGAGATTAAAATATTTTTTTATGCGTACGGTGCTACCATTGCTCACTTTGAAATCGTTTAGTTTGTTAATCAAAAATTCGTTTACAAGTTTTACAAAATATGAAATACCTAGATAATAAAACAAATTCCAAATTTTGGCTTCCAGATGCCCATATTCGACTGGAGGACTACGTTATTCAAATTTGATGTCTGTAGGTACCGTTGTTTTTTTCACAGTGCGAGAACCGCACATACATTCATATAGATTCTTCTTATTTAATGTCTTTAAATATAACGCAGGGCTCTAATATTTGGTGGCAACAATTTGAAAAGTGAAACGCCGTTTTATAATGGACGGCTCAAAATGCCAAAACGAAATTAATATCTCTTCTGGGCATATTGCCCCTTTGTATAATTATAACGAAAATCTTTAAAAATTGGCCAGGATTTGAAAATTACGTTAGAAATTCGGTATAATTTCGTTGAAAAACAATTTTTCGGCTATACTCGATGGTATAAGCATGGAAATTCTGTTAGTTCACTCATTACTCAGAGATACATGAAAAAAATTCGCAAAATATCGTTTCAGTTTTAAATAAAGAATTTGCGTGAATTTTAAACAATAGCTTCGAGGTGCTTAGCTCCAATATTCATATTATACGCGTGCCAAATTTCATAGCTGTAACTTTATTCATTTGGTCTCTAAGGAATATACACATGCGCACATAAACAGACAAACTCTTTTATTTATTAATACAGAAGCCCTTATATTAAGTGAAATATTAGAAAACAGCTGTTCGCAAAAAAAAAAAAAAAAATCTGAAAGGTTTCAAATTTTAAATTGCGTCCAAATGGGCGTTTTTTTTTAACGTTTTGTGATTTACCTTTATGTATTAAATATCATGTTCTTCGCACTTAATCCATAAAATTTAGTTCAACAGCAATATCGCAAAATAATTTTAAATGAGCATATCTTTAGAATTTCCTATACACATTCTCACGCGCTTGAGATAAAAAGGTTCCCTCCCCCCCCCCCCATATTGCCATTGCTCGTTTTTAAATCGTTGAGTTTGTTCACCAAAAATTCCTTTAAGTTTTATAAAATATGAAAAATAGATAACAAAACGAATTCCAAATTTGGGCTTCCAGATGCGCATATTCGAGTGGAAACGTACGTTATTCAAAATTGGATGGCTCTAGGTGCCGTTGTTTTATCACATTTGGAGAAATATGCATATATTTATGCAGCTTCTTCAGTATTTAATTCCTTTAACTATGATACAAGGCAATAACTTTTGGTGGCAACAATTTGAAAAGTGATACAGTCTTTTATAGTGATTCAACGCAAAATTGCAAAACGAAAACAATAATCCTTCAGGGACAAAGCCCCTTTGGACTAAAAAAAAAATCAGTTAATTGAACATCCAGTACAGAATACTACAGAAATTAACTATTGGCTAACATGGAACAAGGGATATCTTCTCGACATTAAATCTTGACTTTCAATAAATAGTATTTATAAGTCATTTGTTTTGACATATAGCTAACAAAGATTACATTGTCCTTTCAATGTTAGGCTTATGATATGGATTAAAACCCTCTGACAGGCAAGGCCGCATATATACGGCCTACAGAATTTTGCGTAATGTCTGTACAAACGTATATATACGTGCCTCTTGAGTATGACTAAGAAATTAAGGCAATATATTGAAAGTACATAAATCCAGGTATGTATTACCAGCGGCATTTTGGCATTAAAATCAAAAAAATCTCTCTTTCTCATGGCAGTTTTCGGAAATTTAAGCTTTTTCAGTGAAACCCGTGCCGGTCTGAGGATATTGTCACCTATGACTCACAGAAATTGGTGGAGTCATAGAAATAAGATCTTTCTAGGAATATGGCCGATGTTTCGAAATAAAACCCATCTCGCAATTATGAATGAGTAAAAAATTCATTTTAATACTAATCTAGAGATTTCTAGGAAATAGTACTCGACTTTAAAAAATATCAAGGAAACTTACCTCTCTATACATATTGCAACTAAAGTGAGAACACTGGCAAATACGAAGATGGTCTGTAAGTACATCATCGCAGTACACAACGCATCATTGAGTATTCCCCACCGGGCTGGAGCCGTAAGTTCCAGAAGCTTTACTGGAAGTACGAACAGTCCAACCATAAAGTCGCACACTGCTAGATTCACGATGTAGTAGTTCACTGCTGTATGCATTTTTCGGTTAGTGAACACAGTGCAACAAACTACAGAGTTGCCGATCACGGCGCAAATCATTACGAGGAGGTATATGATTACAAATGCTAGGTGAACTGCTGGAATTTGCGTGAAGTCTGGGTATGGCAGCGGAGTACTGTCAATTGACTGATTATCCATCACTGTGGTAGTTTCGGGTGTTGTATTCATGACAAATATTGCAGATATTTTTTGAAAGGAATCAATGAAGAAGTTCTATTGATTTAAGACGTAAATTGTAAGGGAGTTCAAGTAGTATGTGATGTCAATGTCCAGGGTTTTTCTATTTGAAGTTCTATTCTAAATGTCCAAATGAGACCATCATTTACTGAAGTTCAGAATAAAATATCTTTAGAAGAAGCATTCCGTCAGGTGAAACGTTATCATTTAAGTCTGTCACGTTATTCTTCAAACTGTTTGTTCTTAAAGTATAAAGATTCAGTTTTTGCTCTAGAAAGAGTTTTAATATTACTTTCTCAATATTTACATAAATTTGATCCTGAAAGTCGTTTCATGAAAATACTCTCAGAAAGCAGTTCAATTATTTTTTTGTTCTTCAGTTACTGTATTCTTAAGTCAAAAACCAGATGAATTATCGAAATTCACAAATACATTTACAGTAGCATTACTTTCACAGGTCACGTGCTAAAATCAGAAACGTTGCTCTGTAATTTCGAAATACGTGGGAAAATGATTTTAAGAAAAAATATTAAAACAATTAAAAATATACAACAGTTGATTTCAATTTCCTACCATTTTTTGATAGGTCCATAAAATTTTGTTAGTATTCTGATATATTTTTCAAAATGTGCTTACTTTGCGAATATCTCTTTAATACTTAAAGTCCAAGGATAAGACAAGTTGTTTCACACGCAGAATCTGCAAAATCAGTCTTCCCAGCTATTAAGTCGGTTAAACAGAGATTTTCGTTATAGGTAATTTCTAGTGTATTAATGGGATTAAAAACTGGGAAACCTTGTTACCCAAGCCGATAATTAGTTAAGTGTTTCAGGGTTTAAATTGCCACATGCACCTGAGGTGTCATCAGTCAAACCATTAAAAGCGCACTGGAAGGGACTGTGAAGACACGAATGCGATTTTAGCGCGCGCATGCGTTCCCTTGTTCAATCCTCCTGTTGCTTTAGCAACGAGAACAAACCACTCCCCAAGAGATACTTTTCGCGTTCAAATGAGCTTTTCTTTTCTAGGGTCGGATTCGGGGTTTCTTCCTAGGCATCAAGTTAAAAGTACTAATGAATAATTTAGTTTCGCTTTTGAAATTCTAACAGTCTTTTTAATCGGCTTTGAGCATCGCACTTAATAATTACGATATCAATTATCATTTAAAATACAGAAAAAATTTCAATGTAGTTCATGATGCTACTTATTTCCTAAAAAACGAAACAGCTAATTTTATTTATTTTTTTAAGAATTTATAATTTAAAAACAGCCTAAAATAGATTTAAATAATAGTTGAATAACCCCACAAAACATATTATTCTAAAAAGAAAAAAAAAACACTCATAAATTATGTACTTTAGTAAGATATTTCGGATGTTCTCAGATATCTTCAGATTCACTGCGTCTACCGATGGAATAGTTGGTTTGAAACGTCCGTTTCTGTCTTGTCAGTCTTCGCGTGGAAACCTGCGATTCATGGAAACTCTGAATATTGCTGTTAACGGCCAATCTGGCACTTTTATATATTCTTAATGACTCAGATTTTGGGGAATCATCTGGTAGAAAGGTACTGTTTCTGTCTGCGGCATTAAATTTTGATTTTCTGATAAAAGATGTATTGTAATATTTTACAAATTTAGAAATTTTAATATCTTCAAATTGAACTTTAATAGTTTCTTTTACATTTAAGTCCAGAAACCCTTTCTCCTTCTTCTGAATTTTAAATATCTCGCGTATGCTTTTAACCTAATTTTAAATTTCCTTAGTCATTCAAAATAGCATGTTTGTTTATTACTGCTAGCGTAAGACTTTCGTAAACTCCGCTTCAACTTTTTGGATATATATTATCGACATCATCTGTAACTAAGCTGAATATGTAGAGCTTTTCTTCTAAGTAGGTAAGGTTTTTGAGTCTTTAAAAGTGTTATGTTTTTTCTGCTGAAACTTAAAAAATAAGTTATTTATTTGTTTGTTTATTGTTACATTTTGGAAGGTAATGTTTTGTTATGATGACTGAATTTCTTTATTTAATGTGGCGTCACTGAAAAATGGAATGTTCTTTATGTAAATGGCCTAAAGGTATGTTCTTTATCCAACACCAGGGAACATCGATTTTTCTAAGAATGACGCTAAAATTTTTTATTGGTTTTCTTTATAAAACTCTATTGTGAGAAAATTTTAATTTTTTGATTGCAATAGGACTATAAAGACCAAACCACTATCTTTTTTTTTTGACTTCAAGAATGAACTTAATTCTTGGATCGAAGAGATTTTACTTGACTACAAAAGAATTTATACTTTGGAGTACACGTTTCCAAGCTGCAAAATATCATCTATGTTTGTTAACTTTGCATTCGGCAGGGAGGCCAAAGGACTGGAAAAACTGTCCTCCAGTGGTCTTAAAAAGAATTCAAACAATGTCATGAATTTTCCTTCAACAGTAGGTTTAAAATTCTAACCTTCTAAACTTAAAAGTGACGATGATGCGAAGAAGACACACCTACGCAGTATGTTTGTATGAGGATTTTTGAAGGAATAGACTTTAAATACATTTGCGGCTTGCAACTTTCAATTTTTGACAACGAAAATGGCTCAAGTCATTGATAATTCAGCGATTTCATTTCAACAAGGGGTGATAGAATTAATCAACGATAAAGGGGAAGTTCCGTCCCGGTTTTGATGAAGATCAAAGCGGAGAACGAAATCAAACATTGTTGTTGTTGTGTCAATTGACTGAACGCTTCCAACTTCATGCATCCGTCTGAAATGACCACTGTCCAGTGGGCCGTTTAGCTATCTCATTACCAAGAACGGTGCCCAAATTGAATTACGGGGAACGACCGATTTTACCCCAGAGAACGTCCATTCCAATTCTGATAAACATTCCTCCGATAGATTCCGAGGGTTCCCTTCCCATTTTCCATATATCAAACCTCTTGAAAGAACTGTAGGCTAGCCATTATTTTCAGTGCTCCCATGCCACACAAATATCCAAGCCTTCTCCGGGATTCGAACTAACTCGCGTGCAACGATACGGAGCCAGCAGCGCTAACCATTACACCAGTCAAGGTAATCCGATGGTCTCCCATCCTCTCTCTTTCTACTATCCTCTCGATAGGACTGTCGACACGGAGGTAGTTAAATTCCCTTAGTTTCCTCCACAAACATAAATGTGTGTTAGTTGTTACACACATTTATGTTTTCTATGGTACTCGAACAGATCCCAAGGTTATGTCAGATGACTTCCCAAGTCAACGGGAAGGCTAACTTCAAATTTCTAACATAAAAGTTTTTTATTATTAACCTTCTGTTTATTAAAATGTTCTGTTTGTCTTTTAAATGTCCATGGAAAACTAGTTTTCTCTTAAACAACTGTTGTCTTTGAGAACGAAAAGCTCGAAATAATGCTTCCAAAAAAGAACTTGCATTTCTGAACAAAAGATTCTGAAATGTACTTTCTCTTAAAAAAAGGCATTTTCATCTTAGTTTTCAGCATTACACGCTAGTTGAATCATAAGTGAAGAGAAGCATATACTGCAAAGACGTCAGTAAAGAAATTAAAGAAGATAACTGTTAAGAAATTAGCTGAAAAAAAAAAGAGTTTTCTTACTAAGCATTTCCAAAGAACATTTTTCTGCCACTGAAAAGAAGCATTTGAATTAAAAACGGAACTACTTTTTTTTTCCGCCAAGAATGAATATGCGACGCATGAACTCTCACACAAAAGGTTTCATTTAAAAACTGATGAAAATAAAAAACAAGAAAATAAGTGGTAAGTTTATTACATAAATGCTACAAAAACAATTACATCTGATTTTCGAGAAACTTAAAAAAATGCAACTTTAGTAGAATACTTCATATAGATAGGTCTAGCAAAATAAATTCATTACAAAAAGCTCTATGGTAGCAAAATGAAAGTGTCATTGAAAAACTGAACTGGGAAGAAGTTAATAAGGATTCGTTAAAGGAAGTTATAGCAAAGGGTAGAAATTTCGTAAAGACTGAAATCTGAAAGTGGATTGTGTATGAACAGTGTATTAAAAAATTATTGCTTGGGTATATTCCGAAATCAAAATAAGAGAGAGCGGGAGCGTGTTCTAAGAAAATAATCATTAAGCTTTTCATAGTGAAATAACCTATCTTCTACGTTTTAGAGAATAGACCATAAATCTTTTAAGGAGCGGAAAAGCTTATTTGTGCTTAAAAGGGAAATGGCATGTATAGACTCGAAAGAGCAAAGAGTAACTTACGTGATTCCCATTATGGATGGCCCATCAGTGGCCGAGCGGTAAAGCCGCTGAACACTGGTAGTTCCGACGTAGGTTGATTCCAGGCGAACAGGCTGGCTGCATGACAGTTTTCGTGGTTCTCTTCCTGTGTAACCTGTATACGAGCTAGTTTTGCTTAGAACCTACTGCACGAAGGCTTCTCTCCCTTTAGGCATATAGACCTCGCGAGCTCTGCCATAATTAAATAAACTGAACAAAACCTATTAATGATGATAGCAATGAAGAGTGAAATGTGTTAGTATGGCAGAAATAATGGTTAAAATTAGATTAAAAATGTATTATAACAGTTTGAACTTAAAAAAGGCATGAAACTTTCTAGACTTTATTCAAGTAAAATATCAAAGTTATATTTAAAGATTTGTGTTGGGCGAACAAGTGTCTAAAGATGTGTGATTTTTTAAAAAGTACCTACTAATAAGTCAAACAACAAAAATCAGCGTTATATTTTCAAATTTTCGCAGGTTTAGTTTCGATGGTTTTACCGAACCACCATCCTCAGATGCAAAAACGCAAATGAACGAGATAAGATATAATGATCAGTTAAGATAAGAAAGCCTGGAGAGGAGACAAGCTGCTGGCGCCATCTGTTGATGAAACCAGAACTAAAACAGAATTTCTTTAAAGGCTGGAGGAATTAGGGTCGTTCTGTAGAACAGAAAGATTTTTTTGAATGTGAAATGCCTCTAGAAAATCCAGTTCACCAATGGAACATGTTTTTTGAATAATTTTGGCAGCAGAAAAATTGAAAGTGAGATTTTCGGACCAACAATGTTGGGCAACAGAAAACTTCTGTGTTTCCTTTTTTTCTAACATATGTCTCATGTTCCTTAACGCGAAATTTAAGGCTCTCTTAGTTGGCAATGTAAATTAAACCACACAAGCTAGGAATCCTGTAAATACCCAGGAATTTCTATCCGGAATGGGGTCCTTGATTATGGAACTCGGAACTTTATTGATGGGAGAATAAACGACCCGAAAGTTAAATTTCTGTAAAATACGTGCAACTTTTGGTTTCATCAACAGATGGCGCCAGTAGCTTGTCTTCTCTCCAGGCTTTCTTATCTTATCTCGTTCATTTGCGCTTTTGCAGCTGAGGATGGTGGTTCGGTATAAAACATCGAAACTAGTCCTGTGAAAATTTGAAAATATAACGCTGATATTTGTTGTTTGACTTCTAAATTAATATTTGTTCGGCGTGTTATTGTATTTTAAGTACCTACTAACCGAAATCCGAGCATGGTTAAAAGCTTAGACACGCTATCATATAGACCTCTACCCTATATTAAAATCTAAATCTAATGTCCCAAGTTTAAATTTCATTTAACTTTATAAGTGTTTGTTGATGAGCCTATAACTTTTAAATAATCTCATTTACACTATGTCAGCTTCTGCTTTAAATAAATGCAATACCGTCTGCTAGCTTTTAATTTACATTTTCATTTACAATATACACTACCAAACACAGTCAACTTTTACATAATACTTAAGCATTATTTACAGTTCTTTCAACATGTTACAATTCAAATGATTACTTAAAACTTGACATCACATGTACACTACGAAAAAAATGTGGGACAGCTCTATTATCTTCCGTTTTACTGGGCCGATTAACGAACTTCAAATTGCGTTTTTCATGTCTCGAAAGCTCGATTTAGGATATGTATTAGATTTATATATAACATTGTTCTAATATAGGTATTTTGACCCCAAATCGGGCTTTTTCTGAAATGAAATGCTAATTGTTTTTCATATTTGGATTCTACGACTCAAATTATGTTTAATTATTAAATTTTGTAATTTTTTCTGCGAAATTTACCGAGAAATTTAAAAATTTATCTTGGCACATTTTATTCAATTTGCGCCAAGAATAATTCACTTGGCGAACTTCTTAATTTATAGCAACCTATTCTCCTTTCCTATGTTCCCTCCTTTCCTATTCTCCTTCCTGTTCACAAGCGGAAAAAAGTCAACGTTCATGCTTTCAAATGATTTTAACAGAGTGCGTAAACCACATTTTCGTTATTATTGCTTATAATAAATAGACCAAATTTCAAAACGCGAGAAAATGTAAATTCATTTATATCTTAAAAAATTTTGAATAAAAAACTCTAATTTTTGCATGTATGCTTAGAAATACTGATGATGGCAAAAATTTTATAGGTTATAATTGAAAATTTTTTTCGAAAAATTTATAAAAATTATTTAAAAATCCAAATTTTAAAAATAATCACAAAAAATGGGTGACATTTATTTCGAATGAACCTAAATTTCGAAATGTAAAAAGAAGAATTAAACAAGTTCAATAAAAAAGTTATTAATAAATATATACTGAATTAAATTAACATGGTGGAGCTAAATGTGAATTTTCGAGAGCTAACTCTTTAAAAACTAACTACTCTTGCGATTTTTACCAAATTTGATGGCACAATTTGAGATGTAAAATCGAAATATGGAAAAGCATTGGTATTTCATTTCAGAGAAAGTCCCATTTTGTGTCAAAATACATATATTAGAACAATGTTATATGTAAATCTAATATATATCCTAAGTCGCGCTTTCGAGATATGAAAAACGCAATTTGAATTTCGTCAACGACCCAGTAGAACGGGAGATATATATACATAGAACTATCCCCTCCCTTTTTTTGCGCACTATAACATCAGTTTCTATTATTTGTTTTGCAACTGTACCAGCATTTTCTGCTTAATGCTAAAGTAAAAATATAGTGTTTAACATAGAAACGCAACATCCTTAAAGGCGGATGCATAATTTAAACAGAAAAGCTTCCTTCATGAATAAAAGTAAGATATCCTTGCTTGACGCAAAAACTAACATACAGCGCCAGGTGAGGAAAGCAACAATGAGATGAATTCGAATTTTTCTATGCCGCTGGTAGCTTTTTTCCTCGTAGCCGGTTCCACTTCAAGACACTATCCCTCATCTTTACCAACTTTATTTGGCCTTCCGGAGATTCAGCTGGAGATGGCCGTTTCTCTAGTATGTTCATTTCCGGTACACGGTCTTCCATCTCTGATTTCCTATCACTTAGTCTGTTAAATTTTGACCGTTAAATTTGTTCCTGTTCCAACGGTCTTCTCTAACGTAGGTTTTAACTTGGCTGATCAGACATTTTTCCGTTACTGTAAGCTTCCTGTTCGCTGCCCAGGACTTCCTTCTCGTCGTCCTTCCCATTGCCGTTGTTCAGAACACAGGAATTCGCCGCATCTCAGGGACCTTTGAACGTTTCCTTGATCCTTGGAACTACTGCTTGCTATCTTCTTTCTTCTTGGCCCTCCAACCTCCGTAGCTTTTCTTTTTGACGCATCATCGAACCTCGGCTTTTTCTTTTCTTTTTAACATTTCGTGAAATTCTTTCGTTTTCCTAGCAGATCTTGAAATATTGACGCCGGCACTGGATCCATCGCATTCCTTGATGATCCTTTATTGCTCAAGACTGGTGATTCCCGCAACAGCTCTCGTGTCAGTAGGCTCATAATATCGCTTAACCTTGTATAGTCATTAGGTTATTTCAAACAGGAATATTGAAAAATGAGCAACGCCTTTGCCGGGAATCGAACCACGGACCTCTCGGTTACGCGTCCAGCGTGCAGACCACTACACCACGAAGGCGTGCGAAGAAGCCGGAAGAAATACCTTATAACCCGATAAACATTTGCTATTAGCGGTTCAACATTTTGTCCTTTTAAATACATCACTGCTTCCCTGCTTCTCTCAATTACAAAAGGGTCTTCACATGCATTACAAAATTCCACCATTTCTCCGTCTTGGGCACAAGAAACAGAATTCTTCAAATCTTTATCTTCCACTTTAAAATCAATTTCCGCTGGCTGCCGGGGTTTCTACGTGATTTTCATCTCATCGTCTTTGTGAAAGAAATGACAGTTCCACAGTGTTATGTTGCATTTTAATCTCTGTGTTGGAACAACTGAACATTATCTTTGTATCACGACACATTCAAGGCATTAGCGGGGGACGTCTGCTATCCCCGATAGATGTTTAGTAAAAATGGTTGTTGCTTCCATCTAAATTGATTTATCATATGCGGCTTCATATGTGAGCCCCACAGGGAGGCCCCGTGCGATGCTACTCTTTCTGCTACTACGGAAGACCAAATCTTAAGCATTTGCGAGGATGCCCCCCATTGGACTGCTATTGTTCTGAGCATAGACTCTGATAGTTTATGTACTCTTTGTTTAATGTAGGAAATATGCTGATGCCAGGTGAGTCTGCCATTTATAGTTGCACATAGATATCTCAGGTGTTGAACGGTTTTAATGTTAATCCCGCGTAGTTTATTTCCTGGGATGCGATTATATCTTCTTCCATAGTTTATCAGCAGTCCCTGCGTTTTAGCCGCTGAATTTACGAGTGTGTAGTCTCCTGCCCGGTTGACAAATCTATCCAGCGTATAATAGGCACGCGTTTCATATTCACGTCCTCTGTGACCTTTGGCTATCAGCAAGAAATCATCCGCGTAGGCATTTCGATGTCCTTGTTGTCGTTGAAGCGCTCGAGAGCAGAATGAGCTATGAGGTTTCAGAGAAATAGTCCCTTGTGGACAGCCTCTATTAATGCCTGAAGTATAGACGCCTTCGTCTGTTGTGGCCTGAATGTATTTGGCGCTGAAATAATAAAATGTAAACTGTACCTAAATCGTAAAGTGCTTTTGGGCA
>KK119184.1:143040-175531 GCA_000611955.2 Stegodyphus mimosarum
TCTTTCAAAGTGTTTAGAACATCACAGCCAGTCTACGCCTTGAATATCAATTGAGGTGATCAGTGAGTGCACGTTTTTCTCTTTATTGAGCGTGATTGTGCTAGTAAAGTGATTTAAAGCGTACACGAATTTTCCTGCTATGAAACCATGCTCGCGGATGCATGCTCGCACTGCTCACATGCAGTGGTCTTCGTCTTGTTATGTGATGCTGTTGCCTTTACCGAGTGTGAGTAATAAACAGATTGTCCGACATGAAGATACTACGTTGGGGGCCCTTTTAAAAATGGGATTACTTCTGCGATCTTTACGCCGGCAGGATGTCTAACTCTCCAGCATGCCGTAATATAGGCGAACAAAAGTGAATGATGAGTGTTAAATGTTGACTGAATGATATCAATGTCTATGACTTCTTGTCCTGGGGCCTTGTTAGTATTCAGAGCTTTAATAACACTGTTGAGCTCTTTGTTTGTCGGAAATGGCCTTGAATCTGGTAAATTGGTCTGAAAATATTATGAGACATCAAGTCTAATTTCTCTTTGTACCGAAGTGTCGTCAACTGCGGAGTCTTTTTGAAAATGCTGTTAGGATATAGGTAGTAACTTGTACGGTGGAAAAGTTTGTATCATTCTGAATTATAGCGGTGAGGCTAGTTGGCTTGAACACTTTGTCATGCGCGATTTTAAAGGCGGTACCATATTTTTTAAGCGTTGTGGTACAGAATTTTTGCCATGAATCAAGTTTGGCTTTATTAATGGGGCGCTTATAGGCAGCCATAAGCTTTTGTAAAAGTCATGGTCAAGACAGCTCAGGAATGTCATTTCAGGCGACAGTTTCGAACATCAAAAAGCAATTACAATGCACCTACCGAGAACAATGCAGAAGAATTTCCGAGAACAATACAGGAGTTAAAAACTACTTTGCAGAATGGGGTATGGCTGCTGCAGAGACCCGTGATTATGTTTTTAAACAAAATGATGTCTCGTTGTGCGACCTGTTTGTTAGAGGTTGCTGAACCCAAAATGAGTTTCATTTTAGACAAGACATCATTCTAGACATTTAGCTTCTCAATATAACTCACGATCATTAACGGGCCCTTTTATTGTTGTATGGTACGAAAGGGTGAATTATAATGCTCTGTATCCAGAGGATAGCTCATTAAATTCGGTTCTGCGGTTTTTAAGAAATTCACGAAGACTAATCTATTCTTTCACTTTTGAAACCAAGTTTCCCAGACGGTATAACCGCATGGGAAGCCGACTGTGATACTGAAGGAACGGGTTTCGAATCCTGGAAGAATTCGAAATTGTCCCTGAGGATGTGAACAATTTATATCCATTCCCTCATAGGAGGCAACAGTGGCCGCCTATTATGTGCCTCCATAATAAAATGGCCACCACCTCTTGCCTTAGTAGCGACAAAAGCCATAAAAATGGCTAAGTGCTCGCCATTAAAAAGCATAATAAACTCTTGAATATGTATTATTTATTTAATTTTCTTACACGTAATTTAGTAATTTCATAAACTGTATCTATTTTTTCATGTTTTATTAGTTTAATTTTGAAGTAAGCTTACAATGTTTCTGCCAAAAATCTTGTAATAGACTCTGGTCATTAAAGAAAATTTTAATATTCAGCAATAAATACAATTAAAAGTGAGAGTTGCCATTAATAGTTAGGCAGTATATGTCACTGAGTTGTAATCAACGTAAATAAATTGTTTAAATAAAAATATGAATTCAATACGGTTAAATGCATTTATTTTCAAATGCTAAAGATTTCGTTGCGCAAAATATAGTTCTCTTAGACACATCAATATTAAATGTGTATGAATGATGAGCATCAAATGTTAATTTGAAAAGGGTGGTTTAAGCATTTATAAGAAGTAGACACACTGAATGCATCTAAATCTAGGATTTCAAATATTGTAGAAAAAGAAATCTTAAATAACTGAAAAGAATTTTATACCGCTAGTATTCACTCTTAATTACCATCTCTATAAATGAATATATTTCATATCACCAGTAAAATTTTTAAATGAATTTCTAACGTTGATAATTTTTACAGGCACTGAATGTTTTTTGTAAACAATTTTGGGAACTTTATCGATGTGAATTTTGCAATTTCTGCATCAGAAATAGGTGTAGTTATTTCATAATGAAGGTTAAAATGTATTATACACTCCATATTAAAAAAATTAATATAGGAATTGTAACTGTAACTGAGTAAGATTATGTAAAGAGCGCCATCTAGATTAGGGTGTGTATTGAGTTGTGACGATTGTTCTTTTCTTTCCTTTTCTTTTCATTCCTATGTAAAGTAAATAAATCCTAGTTTAACTTCATGAGTTAGTGGTGCATATCGTAAATCTTCCCCATATTTTGGTGTCAGAAGTGCTTTTGTGCCCATAGTTGGGATTACGTTACATCACCTGTGCTAGATCCCGATCACCCTCGCATCTGGATTAGTAAAGTTCACCTATTTTCAAAAGGACTACAGGTGAGCACTTTACATTTATCAATTTCTTTTTGACTGTATAATTGTTTCAGGTAATAAACATGTCTTCAGAAGAAAATTTTGAAAAATTAAAACGAAAACGTAGTATTGAAAGAAGCAGTACTACTAAACTAATTTCAAGAATTGATGTATCTTTAGCAGATGAAAATGTTACATGTGATATCTTAGACGAACATCTAGAAGTTTTAATAGAAAAAATGAATAAACTAAAGTCCTTAGATAGTCACATTGAACATTTCATTGATGTAAACTTCATTGAGGAAGAAGTAAACACTAGCACTGATCATCAAGAAAAATGTCTCCGGTATACCAGCAAACTTAAACGCTTATTGAAACAGAAGGAAACTTTTACTAACCCGTCGACATCTGAAAAACTTTTAAGTACTCCCAATGATAGCTTTAATTTACCGTCTTCAGTTAAACTTCCTAAGTTAACAATCAAACCGTATTCAGGAGACCCAAAATTATGGAATGAATTCTGGAATTCGTTCGAAATAACTATCGATCGCAATGATTCACTTTCGAAAATTGAAAAGTTTACGTATTTGAAAACATACTTGACTGGAGGAAGTGTAGTATCTGGTTTTCAATTAACTGATAAAAATTATGACAACTAAAAGTAAAGTTACTTAAAGATCGTTTCGGCCGAAAAGATATCATCATTGATTCTTTCATGAGTAAACTTTTAAACTTGCAAAGTGTTAAAAATTCATCAAATGTTCCAGCTTTGCGAAAGTTATATGATGAGCTCGATATCGCTATACGAAATTTAGATTCACTGCAAGAGGATTCAAAATCCTATGGTCCTCTTTTGATTTCAATTGTTTTAAATTTATTTCCAGAAAATCTTGTTTTAGATTTTAAGCGAAACACATATTCAAAGTGCGATGTAACAATTTCTGATCTTCTTTCTTTTTTAAAGTGCGAAATTCAATCTCGTGAATTTACATTTTTAGCTTTACATGACAGAAAAGCTTTTTCAGCAACTTCCAGTAATTACCAGTCATCGAAATGTTATAATTGTAATGGGTTTGGTCATTTATCCAAATTTTGTCCCGACAAACATCGCGGACCCAAATGTTTATCTTGTGGAAATTTCGGTCATAAATCCCTTACGTGTGTTAAAAAAACTCCAAAGCAGAATGCTGACAAAAACAACACTCTAACATCGGCAAAAACGAATGCTGTCACATCAATCAACTTTCATACCCCGAACCTACTCCATAAAGTAATCAAAATTAATGATGTATCACTCACCGCTATCATTGATACCGGAAGCGACGGTTCTGTCTAACGACATTTATAAACAAATAGGGAATTCCCCTTTAAGCGCGTTTCATAATATGCTAACTGGCTTCGGTAATGACAAAATTAAACCAATGGGTTATTTTATAGCTTATATTTTAATAGATACAGAATTATTTACAACGAATGTTTATGTCGTCCACAGTAATGTAATGCCATTTGACGCTATAATTGGCATGGACATTCTTAAACAAGGTGCAGTTAATATAAACGTAGATGGTGTTTGTATTTCTAAACATGTTCCTAAACAAGTTGATCCGAAAGATGTATACATCAATAACGTTTCCTTTAATCAAACATTTGAATTAGAAATAGGTCCTACTGCTACAAAAGATCAAGTTAGAATTATTGAAAATCTTGTCTCCGATTACAGACCTCTCAAAACCAAAACTACGAACATTGAGATGACTATTCAAGTAAAAGATAAAACACCTATTTTTCACAGACCTCGACGATTACCTTTTGTCGAAAGAGACATTTTAGACAAGCAAGTTCAAACTTGGTTAGCCGACGGCATAATTGAACCCTGTTCTTCCGAATATTCTAGTCAAGTTGTAGTAGTACGCAAGAAAGACGGAAATCCTAGAGTTTGCATCGACTATCGGCCATTAAACAAGAAAATAGTTAAAGATCGGTATCCCTTACCTTTAATAGAAGATTTACTGGATAAATTACAAGATGCTCTTACGTTCACCACAATCCATTTAAAAAATGCTTTCTTCCATGTTAATGTTGACAAAAACAGCCGACATTACACGTCATTTGTCACACATAATGGACAATATCAGTTTCTACGTGTACCTTTCGGTCTTTGTACCTCACCTTCTGTATTTCAAAGGTTTGTAAATTCCGTTTTCAAGGATTTAATTCTGCAGGGTCATGTTTTACTGTATCTAGATGACATTATAATTCCTGCTCAAGATGAAGATGAAGGTATTCAACGTTTGAAATCCGTTTTCTCAGTTGCATCTGCTTATGGACTCGAAATTAATTTAAAGAAATCTAAATTTTTAAATCGTAGAATTGAATTTCTTGGTTATGTCATTGAAAATGGTCAACTCTTCCCATCTCCTCTTAAAACAGCTGCAGTTATTAATTATCCTGAACCTAAAAGTCATAAAGATTTACAAAGTTTCCTTGGTCTTTCCAGATATTTTCGTAAATTTATTCTCAATTCTTCCATAATTGCCCAACCATTAACCGATCTTCTTAAGAAAGGTAATGACTTCCACTTTGGTGACAACGAGAGAAACGCTTTCGATCTTTTGAAACAACGTTTATGTGAAAAATCCGTACTCAATATCTATAATCAACAGAGTGATACTGAAATACACACTGATGCCAGTATCCATGGTTATGGTTGTATACTGATGCAAAGATCAATGATTGATAATTGCTTACATCCTGTTTATTACATGAGTAAAAAGACATCTGATGCGGAAAAGAAATTTACCAGTTACGAACTTGAAGTATTAGCTGTAATTCAAGCTTTGAAAAAATTTAGAGTTTATCTTTTAGGAAAACATTTCAAAATTATTACTGACTGTAACGCGTTCAAAATGACAATGAACAAGAAAGACTTAAATACACGAATAGCACGTTGGGCATTGATGTTAGAAGATTTCGACTACGAAATAGAACACAGAACAGGAACTCGAATGACACATGTCGACGCGTTGAGCAGATCCCCTGTTATGGTCATCACTCAAGATAGCCTCATTTTCAAAATACGAAACGCTCAAGAGCAAGATGATCACATCCGAGCTATCAAAGAAGTCTTAAAAGTTAAACCTTATGATGACTATAGTGTTAAAGCTGATATACTTTATAAATTTGTCGACGGTAAGGAATTACTTGTTGTTCCAGAATCAATGCAAAGTGATATCATAAGTGTTAAAGCTGATATACTTTATAAATTTGTCGACGGTAGGGAATTACTTGTTGTTCCAGAATCAATGCAAAGTGATATCATTAAGGACGCACATCTTCGTGGATATTTCGCTACTAAACGAACTGAAGAACTCATCAAACAAGAATTTTATATACCTAAACTTAAAGATAAAATTGACAACTATATTGCTAATTGTGTTCCTTGCATACTAATTAATCGTAAATGTTGTAAACAAGAAGGTGTGTTGTATTCTATACCCAAAGAAGATGTACCACTTCATACATATCACATTGATCATTTAGGGCCACTCCAGAGTACTCATAAAAATTACAAATATATATTTGCTGTTATTGATTCTTTCACAAAGTTCGTATGGCTTTACCCAACCAAATCTACTGATAGCGCCGAAGTAATATCTAAATTGGAAAATCAAAAATTTGTCTTTGGAAATCCTTCGCGTATAATTTCAAATAAAGGATCCGCATTTACTTCAAAAGATTTTCAAGATTATTGTTCAACCAGCAATATTCAGCACATTCTAATTACTACAGGACTGCCCCGTGCCAATGGACAAACTGAAAGATTGAATTTTTTCATAATTTCTGTTCTCTCCAAATTATCGATTCAAATTCCATCAAAATAGTATACACACGTCGGCGAAGTTCAGCAAGTGATCAACTCAACATACCAACGCAGTATCAATACAACTCCATTCGAACTTATGTTTGGAACTACAATGAAATCTGCTAATCATGATAAAATTACAGAGTTTTAAATGCAGAGATTCAGTCCGATTTCGTTAACGCTCCTGACGATCTTCGCAAAGAAGCTAAACAACAGATTTTGAAAGTCCAGGCTGAAAATCGTAAAACTTACAATCTACGACGTAAACCATCCCATAAGTTCCAGCTTCTCGACGGACCTGGTCTTAAACTGAAACCCAAGTTTCTCGGACCCTACAAAAGCATGAAAATCAAGCCAAATGACACATATGATGTTGAAAAATGTGGTTTCTTCGATGGACCTATGAAAACAAGCACTTGTGCCGAATTTATGAAACCTTGGACTTCATCAGACTATATTACATGAACTTAAGTGTTTTATGGACATTTTCTCATATGAACTGATCTACACCTTTGGACTTTAAATCTATCCATCGACGAATATATTACATGAACTTTAGTGTTTTATAGACATTTTCTCATATGAACTGATCTACACCTTTCGACTTTAAATCTATCCATCCTTTCATTGATTATAATTACTAACTATTATTTTTTTTATTTTTCTAGGTGCTGTTTCTAGAAGATCCACATAGAATATTATTTTCATTCATCTCTCTAATTTAGTATTTTCATTTATTATTTACTAGTGTTAATATTTTCCTTTTTACCGTATTTTATATGTTAAATTTAACAGTTTGCTCTTGTCATCGGAGGGCAGATGACCATGTCGGATGGCCGAATTATGTAGGAATGGTAACTGTAACTGAGTAAGATTATGTAGAGAGCGCCATCTAGATTAGGGTGTGGTCAGACGAGAGGTTGACGATAGTAAACACAGACGTATTGAGTTGTGACGATTGTTCTTTCCTTTCCTTTTCTTTTCATTCCTATGTAAATAAATAAATCCTAGTTTAACTTCATGAGTTAGTGGTGCATATCGTAAATCTTCCCCATATTAATATGGGTATATAATTGCACTGTCAGAAATTTTTGCAGTGTTTTAAAAATTTGCTGAATGAAATGAAAAATAAACATATGAAAATAATTAAATAAATAAATATGATATTCTTTAGATGCTTAATAATGCTCAATAAATAACGTGGCTGAGGAGCATTAAACTATTTAAGTATTCGTTACATTTATGGATTGATAATTTCTCTTTGATGTAAAATATGCATATATAATTACAAAATTACTATCTATCTATTTATCTATATCTATATATATATGTGTGTGTGTGCGTGTAAAGTATAAAAAATACGCTGGCTTTGCTCTACGCCATAGGTTCCCAACCTTTTTCGAACTGGTGCCCCCCTTTTCTAGTGAATATTTCAATACCGCCCCCCTAGAGAAATAAGAGCGTACATAATGCATGTTGAAAACAAGAATTAAATAAAAAAAAATTACTAATAGATAGAATGTTGTTGGAATTGAAACGCAACTGAATTTCTTCGTTATTTAAAAAGAAAAATAAAAGTTTTAGCTTACCTGTTATAAGGATAGGCAGAGATTTTGATGATACGAAATAATCCATAATAAACTATTGCTTTCTAAATAAATAAATTGACAGTTTCAGAGAACACTCAAAAGGCATACTTAATTATTATTAAAAAGTATTTTTATTAAAATTTAAAGGCATCGAATTTCTAACTTAACTATTGAGAAAGCTGAATTTGATGCATTTTAAGAAGCTTGTTAATATCAGGCTCGATTTTACTTAAAAACAATCGTAAATCGCCGCGTTCAGTAACATGGAGCCGATTTCTCTTTTTCGTTACCAATGTTGCTACAGCACTAAATCCACGTTCTGCTAAATATGAAGATGGGAATGCTAGCAGAAATCGTTGCACAATCGACCATAATCTTGGATACAATTGCGAAATCGACTTCTGCAGCCAAAATTCTTGGTAGCCATTCTTGAATTTAATTTTTAATTCCTCATTTGTCGTCAGTTCTATCAGTTCTTCTTCTAACTGAGATGGTCCTGCTGTGTTGACATTGGAAAAAGGATCCAAAACCCAGTCTGGTATGTCCATGTTTAAAATGTCCTCGAATCGTTCCTTGAAGTCATTGTAGAGGTTTTCCAAGTGCTGACAGTAAACAAGCAAGTCGTCGTGCTTGAATGATACTGCTGATAAACATGGGAAGGTATGGAATTCACGTCTGCCTATATTTCTTTTATATAATAGCAGTTTAGACACGAAAGCAGCAATGCTATTTTTAGTCTTAATCAAGTTTAAGTCTTCTCCTTGAAGTTGGAGATTGACATCATTAAACAATTTATAGAGGTCTGCTAAGTACGCAATATCGTTTTTTGATGCGATGAGGTTGTCGCGCAATTCCGTGTCTTTGTTTCCTAGGAACTCTATCACAGATTCAAACAGATTGTAAAATCGAGTCAAACAAGTACCTTTTGAAAGCCAGCGCACCTCTGTGTGAAGCAGCAATCGGTTGAAATCTTCATCATTTGCAATGCAAAGCTGACTAAATAATCTGTCATTCAACGAGTTACTTCTGATTTTATTAACTGCTCTTATAACATATTGCAGTGATGTATGGAGACGTTCGCTCAAATTTTTCGCAACCAAATGCTGTCGATGAATTACGCAATGCACAGCAAGCACGTCCGGAACTTTATTTTTTAAGCATGCTATGAAGCCTTTGTGACGCCCTGTCATAGCCGGTGCGCCATCCGTAGCAACCGACAAAATATTATTAAAAGGAATTTCCTTTTCGTCAAAAAACTTTTGCAGTGTATCAAATATGGTTTCTCCTTTTGTATCTGTTTCCAAATTGGTAGCAAACAACATTTCTTGACATATTTTTTCATCTTTGATAAACCTCACGTACGACAATAACAATGCTTCATTGGTTGGTAAAGTGGACTCATCCAGCTGAATTGAAAATTGACAAGTCTGCAGATAATTGCACAACGATTCTTCAATGTTTTCAGCCATCTCATCAATTCGTCTTTGCACAGAATTATTGCTCAAAGGAATTTTTCGGATAATATCTGTAGCTGGTTTATGGAGCACGGTGGTTATTACTTCTTTAACTGCTGGTAAAATTAAATCTTCCCCAATAGTATGTGGCTTGCCTGTTTTAGCAATCAACAATGAGATATTGTACGAAGCTCGAAGTCCGTCATCGTCTTGTTTAGAAGCTGATGAAAATAATTTTGATATAGTTGGCTGATTTTCAATCTTCTTTTTTATCTCTAGAAAATAGGTCATATCTCTGTCTTTCTTATCCGGATGCATTTTATTAAGATGATCTTGAAGCCTAGAAGGTTTCATCGCTTCATTCGAAAATGTTTTTTGACAAATAAGGCACAATGGAGATGATGGATTTGAGGGATTTTCGATAAATCCGTATTTTATATAATCCGCACTGTACTGCCACCTCTTCTTTTTTGCTTCCGACATGGGTTTTTCTTTACTTATACTTGATCCAAGTTAAGGGAGCTGCAAGGGATACTGCCGGTTTAAATAATATAAGTTGAAGTAGCAAAATATTAAGGCAACGCCGTTTTCATCGTACGCAGTACATGCTGCGATGAACGATAGATAGTGTGAGCATGAGTCTGTAGCATTCTGCGGGGCTGTTCTATTTTTAGATACCTACAATTTTTGATCGGGTAAACCACTGGTGACGATTTGTCTACTCCGCCGCCGCTTATTTCGGCGCTCTAATTTTTTCCCGCGTCCAACGTCGCCTACGCACTTTTACAGACTCTCTTAGAATGCAGTTTAGTTGGAAATCTCGCTATCGTTGCCGCTTGAAAGTGGCTTTTTTTAGTCCCAGTGACATTTTTTGTAAATGTTACGGCCAAAGCCCGAAATCGGCCAATTCGCATTTTGGCCAACGTTGCTGTAAACTTACCGGCGAATGTCCAATCTTTTTGTTGATTTCTGGCTTTGACCGGCCAATTTGAGAAAAAAGAAATCAAGGGCAGATGGTTTTACACACAGTTAAAAATGAAGTATTTAAAAATGAGTACTTCTGTGAGTTCAACGAGTAGAAACTATTCAGTGAACGCATATGCTGTAACAATGTGATAGTGTGAAGATTAGATTTGCGCCCTTCAAAATGACGAATTATATCTTAAGCAAATGCGTTGCGTATCGAGTATGAATACAGAGGCAAATTGAGTACTCAATTTGTCAACTACCTTTAAGGGTGATCCTTAGTCTTTTTCTGCTCCATAGACTCAATCTACCATTATCACATCAGGCTTTGGCCAAGAATTCCCAGCCACTTCGCGAAATGGCCGGCCAAAGTATAAAATACAATATTAATTGCAAGTATTTCGGACTTTGGCCAAACCTCCTGGCCAAAACGCGAACTGGCCGAACTTCGGGCTTTGGACGTAACATAAATATGTACATAAAGACAATAAAGATATATTTTTGCACTGAAGGCTTTTCCTTCTGATATTATGAACTCCGGTTCTACTGCTCCTTTCACTAAAATGGTGACCCTTTCAACAAAAGTCAACAGTTTTCTGCGACTTTTTGGAGTGCATCTCGCCAAATTGGCAAGACAGGTTGCTAGTTTTAGCACATGCAGCCCCAGAATCGTACATACTAGAGAGGTATGTCTTTCTCTGAACAGTGAAGTCTCATATCGAAATATGTGAATTTTCGCACACGTGATAGAAATGAATTATCAGCGTGATTTTAAAGTCTTTTTTAGACTATATTTGGCTAATCTTCCAACGCCCCTCTGTGCCATATCAACGCCCCCTAATTTTCTCTGGGTTTTTTACCGCCCCCCTGAAAGCCTGAAGCGCCCACAAGGGGGCGTTATCGCCCACGTTGGGAACCTATGCTCTACGCGAACAGGCAACCTCTAATTAACTTTCCGCAATTTCAGGATCTTCCCTCTAGAACAGTACTTTCGAGAAAGCTCTGACCTGTTATGTAACCGTCACTATAAAAAGCTCTAAGTGCCATTTTTCGTCAGACTGCTTCCTGCCATTGCCTGCTATAACGGACGCTTCGCTCTGTATCTTCGTCTTCCCTTGGTTAAAAATATTTATGACGTCAAGGTTCTAAGTTTAATATTATTTCTATTCAACTCAGTATGGATATATAAATTGGAACTCTTTGTCAAAAGGAAAAATGGTCGGCCATTTAAATTGAATAAAGATATAAAGCATTCAATTCTTCAGTCTCGTCTTTCCTCTCGCCTTACCACTCTGCCATCCCGACTGTGTTCCGAAAACATGACATATGCATATATATATATTATAAGGACATCTACAGTGGGTTACGCATATCCAAATAAAACGAGATGAGTAAATTTTCAGTGCAAATCGCTGCCAAGAACAAAGTCAAACAAAAGTCCTTAATGTATGACGGAGCACAAAACAATACTTGTCATAATTCTGAAATTTAAGGACTGCTGTTTAAGGAGAAAAAATGCTTTTTTTAAAGGAACTTTATTGTTAACTGAAATCAGGAAGAAAGTTAATGAAGATACTTGTGATTCAAACTGTGAATAAAATCCAACATATTTTATTATTGGTAAGAATTACATTCTAGGGAAGATGAGAATAAGACATATGCGAGTGAAGATTATATTTGTGGAAAAACCTCTACGGAAGCCTTGTCATATTGCGACTGTCACTCTCCACTGTTCTTGAAGATTTAATCTTGTTTTCGTGCTCGTTGGTGCGGATTACGCTACCACATTCGGTGGTAATATATTGCAGCTGTTAAGTATTCGGCATCCCTTTAAGGCTTTCCCTGTTTTTTCTTATTTTTGGGGAGGAATATTCTTTTAAAAAGACAACGCTTGATGTAGCGTGATAACCGAGAACAAAGGTCGGGTATCAAAAAAAGATGGTCGAAACAAACGCTTTTCTTTTTATTGATACTTCATGCCTTTTAATAGCATAATTTGATTTTTGTAGACAAAACATATTAACTATACTAAGATTCGAAGTGAAATGACGGAGTTGGAGGGAGCAAAATCAGTATCATATTCAGTCAAATGATACCAAGAAACCGAGTACGGTTACACAGACTTGATTGCTGCTCATCAGCCATCAAACAAAGCCGTCAATTCCCCCCCCACAAGACATTGTGCTACAGGTTAAGGAAATAATTCATAATACACATAGACAGTCTGAGAAACTGCATATTAATTGGCTCGGTTGTCAAAACTTTTCCAACGATGGAAAAGTGAAAACATTGGTTCAACAATGGCAACATTTCTTTCGTCGGAAATTCGAAAGTTTAGTTGAACATTCAACCAAATCATAAAATTAGCAAAGCAGCAATCTTGTGTTTAGCGTATATTAGTAAATAACTGAATCGATTTCGAGGGCAAACAGATACAGGTCCCTCTTCCAGGAGCAAAGAAATCTGCAAAACTGGAAAGCCGCCAATACCAATACGAATAATGAATTATGGGTAGTTTATCGCGCGACGTTACCAGCTCGGTTGAAGTAACGCCTTGAAATGGCGTATGACATTGGAAATTTCTTGAAAGGTATTGTGTCCAAGGAACGGTGACTTTGTCGGGAAAAGAAGAGGATGACACATTGTCACCGTGAGGAGACTTGCAGTGCAGTGAGGCCGGTCGTCGGTCTTGAAGTAATGATGAAGTTAGGAGAACCCGAAGAGTGAAGTGAAGCCATCCCGTGATGTAGCGCTCCAATGACAGGAGTGCTCAGTTAGAGCATAACAATAGGTTGCTGTTGATCCAAGTCCAATGCTGCAGCAGGAGTAGCAGAGGTCATGTGACTTTTCTCGTCCAGTGTAGAAGTTGGGTCTATGGCAGTGAAGCGAATAAGAAGGCATCTGTCAGAAAAAAACTGTAACAGAATTGAAAAATTAAATTAATAGAATTTTAAAAGCATTAGGAAGGACTGGATAGGACTTGCCTATCAATTTTTGTGAATGTGAAAAGTTTCAAAAAAATCCTATTCACCAGCTGAATAATTTTTGCAGACCCAACATCAAAATTATGATTCAATTTCCAACTATGATTCGCTATCGAAGACTTAATAATTTCGCCTTTTCCAACATACGATTCGTTTTCTTTGATACGAAACTTTAATGCTCTTTTAATTAGGCAGATATAAGAATGTTACCATAGATTTTACTGATAAGTGAGAAAATGATTTCAAAATTAAATTTCTGGAGAACCCATGCAAATTTATAACTGACAGAAGGATAAAACGGAAGCACGAAAAGGTTATTAATGTTACTCCTAATAACGGAATGCCTTCGTTGATAGTAAGCTGAAATTTATTTAAAGGCTCGCTACGGGAGAAAATACTCGATCAATCTTAACTAATCTCAAGTGACTGAGTTCATCAGCAAGTAAAGATTCTGAGTAAAAAATTTTGAAAGCTCGAAATACATAATAGTAAAAAGACCAGATGTTCAACCAAAGGTTTAGGAAAACTGAGTGATGATGTTTAATAATAAAATGTAATATTCTCATGCTGAGTTGTAATGAGACACTCGAAAAAATATTCTTAACCTAGAATAATTAAGTATATTAATCTAATTTTTGAATACCTTTCGTAGTCACGTATTAAGTGCTAAGAAATTTTTTCATAAAATACGATAGTAACCGCCCGTACTCGGCGGACGCCCGAGGCTATAGAGGGGACCCGCCGCCATCTTGGATCACGTGACAACTGGAAGTGACGTAGATGAATGGGATGACATAGACGGAATGACGTCATGCACAGTTTCGTTTTTGTTGTGTGGCAAAGACCTATTTTTGAAAGTTTTTATTTTTTGTGGCAACGACACTATTTTTTATGTTTGTGGCAACGATCTCTTAAGCCACGTGTTTGGCATGATATCAGTTTTATTATTTTTAGCTATTTAGTGCGGGATTATTTTTTATTATTTAATCTTATTAATTATTATATTCAATTATCTTCCTTTATTATTTTAAGTATTTAATCATTATTTTTAATTATTTAATCCGTTATTATTAATCATTAGTTTCTAATTGATTTAGTATCATTTTTCCCCGAATTTTAAAAATAACTTTACGGCCAGGATTCAAACTTGCTATCTTTGAGATGGGATATCTAATCGTTACCGCTAGGTAACCTCTTCGTCCCTCCAAACTTCTTATTTTATCTTGTGCACTCTTTGTGCATTTGACATTGTACAGAGGGAACCGCCCTAATGTCACTAGGCTGAAGGACAGTGCACGCGTGAACCTCATTTTTAGCTTTCTAATCCATTACTTTATACTTTGTTCTTTTAAATATAATATTTTCCCACAGAATTAATTTTTTTGCTTTATTTATTTTTCTATTAGGAAATTTTTCATTGTTTTCCTTTTTTTCTTCTTGTTCTTATTAGATTAAATTTATATGTTTTGCTTTTGCAAATGTAAACTTTACTGTCGCAAATTAACATTTCCGCAATTTTAAATCCGTAGAAGAAAATTTATTTTTACATTTTCTTTTCACTTTTTATTTTGCAATAGTTTTTTTCAAATTTATTTTACTTTAAAAACTTTTTTACGTTTAACTTTTTTTTTGTTTTTTTACAAAACTAATATTTATTTTTAACTTACATTTTTCATTTTGCTTTTTCTTTTTTTTTCTTCTCGTTCTTACTAAATTAAATTTACATGTGCTAAAGTGCATTTACTTTTGCTAACGTAAATTTTACTGTCGCAAATTAATGCTTCCGCAATTTTATATCCGTAGAAGAAAATTTATTTTTTCATTTTCTTTTCACTTTTCATTTTGCAAATTTTTTTCCCATCTTTAATCCTTTTCATATTTTAATTTTAAAAACTTTTTCTTACATTTAACTTTTTGGTTTTTACAAAAGTAATATTTACTTTTACAAGTTTAATTTTTTCCCTTTTCGCTTTTTATTTTAAAGAAGTTGTTATTACATTTTTCATTTTGTTTTCAAAAAAAGTAATATTTATTTTCATAATTTTTCCCACTTCTCTATTTTGACAAATGCAGTTTATTCCCCCATGTGTATTTTACTTCCAAAAGTAAATTAAATTTTTTTTTCCCATTTTTTTTTCTTTTTTAGTTTTTATAAATATAATTTTTTTTTCTATTCTTTAAAATTTTCTTGTTATGTTTTTATTTTACTCTTAATTTCTATCTCTTGTTTTAAACACTTATTGAAGTTACATCTCCATTTCCTTCTGGAGGTCTTTATGGATAACATTTTCTGGAACTTTAAACAGTATTGTTCTATGCAGTTTAATTGAATATTCCATTTCTTACTTTTCATACTACTAAATAGGAGATACTCAGAACTTTTCCTTCTATTTTATTTTACTAATTACTAATGACTGTACTAACTTTATGAAATACTGCGCAAAATATAACGAATTCTCTTTTACACGTCTTATTTTTATTCTAAGGATTCGACAAACTGTGTCTGACAAATCTAAATTTTACACTTTGTATTTCCACGTTTTTCCTCAGATTAAATTTTATCCTGCTTTTAAAATATATTCATGTTGCATTTCTGATTCCTTTTCCCTAAAAACAAATACAGACTTACACACTTTCTTTACTGTACAGATACTGACTGTACTGTTACAGACAGTTTCTTTACTGGAAGCCCTACTGATTTGAAGAAATCCTAAAAGGAGTAATAAATTTTTCATGTCGTAAAGTTGGCTTAAACCAATACATGAGTCATTTCTACCCAGTTTAGTTCAGTTACGTACCAAAAGTATTTCATTTCTTATTATTTTACTCTACAGACATTTACATGAATGTACTCAGAACACTCCTTTCTTATTCAGCAGAAGGATTCCTTTATATTACTAACCCATATTAAGGTTTTTAAACACTTTACAAAAATATCTTAAATTTTATTGGGCACATCCTACCTGAGACCACTAAACATTTTCTAAACCTTGATTTTTTTATTGTGAAAACTTCACTTGAATTCTTAACATGATGTCACCCATCTACCACAGAATCTCATAAATGCTACTATATTCGAACTTATCACAGCCTTGATTTTCTTAACAAGATACACGAGATAGTATTATTTTTAGCTATAATTACATATAGAATTAATATTCAGCCATGGGAATGAAATTTTGTCGCCTTTTTTTCCAAATTGGAATACAAAAATTTCTTAAGATGGAATATTTTTTTTCAACCAGTAAATATGATCATTATTTTTGATGAGTCTCATAGTCTCATTTTGTTTACAATTGGAATACCGAAAGAACCTAAGAGAACATTTTTTTCTTGAAAATAATCCATATTTTCCCTAAATGCTATTTCTCTAATATCTTTGAAGTAACCCATAAAATGCTTAGGCAGCCTTGGGCTTCCCAGTGTCTGAGGGAAGTCATGAAGAATTTAAGTAATATTTTATCAGTATGCAGAATTTTTAATGCGTTTTACATGAAAATTAACCGAATTTAGTCGTTCGTAGTCGTTTTTTCTACTTCTCATACCATTACATTTCCAATGAAATTTGATTCATTGCCAGATAGTTGAATGTTTGTTATTTTTTTCGCATCCGAATGCATTTCGTGTCTCACATATGCTCATTACGTATAATTTAACAAAATTGCAAACAAGTTAGAAGTTAAGTTAATATTTCCTGAAATACTACTGTACATTTCATTCTGGAAAGTTTACATAAGTATCTTCATTTTGAAGCCTTCAATATTTCTTTTGCTGCATCCCAAGTAAATTTTGAGCATAAAACTTTCCCTTTTGAGACGAAGGTTATTTTCGAATGACTGGGATGTTATCACGTTTTCATAAACTGTTTTTGAGAAGTACCTTATCTATAACCATTTGAACACTTTTGAATATTATCATTTTGTACATTACTGCCACTGCAAATCATTTAATTTTCAAATACTTTCTTGTTTATCTTTTACGACGCCTTGTAAAGACTTGGGAACAAATTTTTAGTAAATACTTATATTGTTTCATTTAATAATTTTATTACACTTTAGAAGATTTAACTTCAACAACATTACCACGCTGAACCAGAAATTAAGAAGAGAAATGGAATTTTTATCTTAGTATACTATAGGGATAGATTAATTCTTTTCTGACGCTGATGTATTCGCATGTAGATGACGAAGACTTTTAACCCAGCTCATACAGACATTGAATATTTTGTCTACTACGCTCACTGACTTGCATTGTCATAGATTTTCTTGTGACGTCTATTTATCGTGACGTCGTCTTAAAAAGAAGTTTATACACTATTTTCTTTACATACATGTCTAAAAAATATCTCATCTTCGTAAGAAATATCAACCCTTTGATTTAAATTTCTACGAAAATAAGAACCCTTATTTTGTAAACATGATTCTCTCTGACTCAAAGTTTCTTCTTTATCATATTCGAAATAAACAATTAACCGTACATACCTAATAGATTGTATTGATGAACCAGGGTTAACTTATTATATTTCGTATCAAGTGAACATGTGAAAAAAGTCATGTTCCCCCCTAAATGCTCATTTTTCAGATCGAATTTTACTAACGCACACATGTATTTATTGCATTTTTAATAAAATCTTAAAGGCTGAAATGAGTGTTTCATTACCAAATTTGTACTTTCCGACTTCAGTCTACTGAAACGAAAACATTCATAACTTATTACGAAGAAAAAATTTGTACATGTTACACTTTTTTGATTAATTTCCAAACCACTTGATTATCTTTGAAAATTTGTGTCCTATTCCAGTGCTAATATATTGCTAATTTCCGCTTTTTCATTGCATTTCATATGTGACAAAAACTTAATTTCCAAACTTTTACTTACTTAACGCCTTGTATTGCATTGCTGAAACGGGACCATGCTTTTCATTTTTATTACATATCATGCGAATATTTTTAAAATGGTATATTTTTTCCCTTCTTTTAGCACAGTTTTAACCAGTATCTCACTATTACAGAGATTTCTTTAGTAAAAACTTAACTGAACGTTTCAGTACTAATTTTGAAGATTCCGAATATATGCTACTCAAATGTTCATAACTGAGTGTCAAAGTAATTTATATACGTACTTTGCTGCACTCTTGGTTAATTATTAATTCGTTGTTCATTTATAATGCTTGTTTTCAAATGAAGGATAGAAATGATTATTAACTTTTCGCTTTTCCAAAGAATTTCGTAGTCACATATGTTTAGTACAGAAAATTTTCCTAACTTACCAATATTATTACCAAAATATTTAGATATTTGTTTCTTTGCAAACATGTACATGAATACCCATGTTTAATTATTTAATGTATATTTTTCTATATCAGAACTAAAATTTGGAGCGAAAAATTTTAAATAATGTCATGTTCACAAAATTTATGTATTTGTGATGTCGTTGCCTTTTTTTAGACTTTTGAAAGTACGTTCTCGGTAGTCAGATTTTCGAAACTGTTTTCTCACTGCTATTGGGAACTATTTTATCTTTGGTGTTGGGATATGCCAATACATTCTCGATATTTTTTTCGTTTATGTCCAGCCTATGAGTTATTTAAATACTTCAAAATATATTTGTAGATCGTTTATGTTGACACTTGGACAGTACAGTAGTATTTCAGAAAATATTAAATTAACTTCTAACTTGTTTGTAATTTTGTTAAATTACATGTAATGAGCATATGTAAGACACGAAATGCATTCGGATTAAAAAAAAATAACAAATATTCAACTATCTGGCAATGAATCAAATTTCATTGGAAATGTAATGGTATGAGAAGTAGAAAAAACGACTAAATTCGGTTAATTTTCATGTAAAACGCATTAAAAATTCTGCATACTGATAAAATATTACTTAAATTCTTCATGACTTCCCTCAGACACTGGGAAGCCCAAGGCTGTCTGAGCATTTAATGGTTACTTCAAAGATATTAAAGAAATAGGATTTGGGGAAAATATGGATTATTTTCAAGAAAAAAATGTTCTCTTAGGTTCTTTCGATATTATAATTGTAAACAAAAAATGCAAAAATTAAGTAAATACGGGGATAAATCTCAGGAAAAACAGTAAATTAACACGAAGTGCTTTTTTAAAGTCTATGTAAATGGAAAACAGTGATAGTAATGTATTTGAAAACAATCATAGTTCATATACACGGCATTATAATTTGATACCAATCTATGAATTCGTGAAATTCAGCGAAAAAATAATTTATCACGTTCGTCTCCTTATGGTATATTCTCTCTTCGTTCTAATCTTTTTGCTTTTGACATGTATTATATCTCAAGTTGTAATATTTCTGAATCTAAAACTCTAAAACACAAAAATCACTCTGATTAACCAACTTGTGCCTAAATGTAGAATACAACCAACAAAACGGAAGATTTTAGTATAAGTAACTATACTACAGACAAAATAAAACTTAAAATACTTCTTTATTTTTCATGCCCTGATTATGAAACTAGTTAAGGTTCTTATTCCTGACTTATGACGTTCGGAACATTTTCAGAAAAAACATTCATTTCTTATTCATGGTTTGCATACTCAGATACTAATTTTGTTGGAGATCTGACATTTTATTATTCCATTTTATATTTCACTATTACGGTTTGGCGTAAAAAAAAGTTTTCTCTACGGATATGGCATACCTCTCCTATATGTCTGGGACTGTTCTAATAATTTACATTGCCAACTAGTATTAGCAAAATCCCTAGTTATACAGGAATTGTCTTGAATTGTTTAATCTAAAACGAAAAAATGCACCCCATATGCTAAAATAGAGAAAGTTTACCATAGAAAGTTCTCCGCGAATGTATTTTTTTCCCCTTGGTCGTTACATGTTTTTCTGTATTTATCGTTCGTTCATTGTATACCCATCTTTATCTAATTTGTGAAGCATTCCTGTTTGAATGCTTGAATTTGAATACTTTTTAACTGATTTTAAAGTACATATATATTTCGATCATCGCGTGGGGAAATCAGGAACACTAACAGCAAACGGTTCCCAGCACTGTATCTTTTCTTCATCCTTTTTTCTTAAGAATACAGCCGGTTAAAAGAGAAATGTGTTTCGTATTTTGTGAAATGTATTTTATTTAATTAATATGTGTGATGCTCATGGTAAATAAAATGTTATATATGTGCACAGAATTGTGTGGTATTAATGCTTTTTTGAAAGTGTTGTCCTTATGTTAAATCATACTAAACTGCGTTAAAATTTTTAAAGTTGATGACTATAGTAGATCATTATTTGAAGTTTCTGTCACTATTGCCTATTATGTACGATATTCGTCAGAAATTTTACTTGCTATCTATGAGAAGATAAATGTCAAAAAAGCTGTAAGAGTTCACTATTAACCAATGTCAGTTTTGAAATGCGTACCTACTTGGAATGTGCTAAAACTTTTAAGTTGGATTATTATTTGTTATGTATGATGCTTAAGCATAATTTTATTTGCTATTCGTGAGAAGTTAAATGTTCTCAAAGAGCTGCAAGAGCTCAGTGTTAAAAAATAATATCAATTTTAAATATACGTCTTAAAATGACTGTGTTAAATTTTTTGATTACTATGCTGCATCAGTATTTGGAACTTTACTCAATATTTCGTGTAATGTAGCATAACTACGTAGGAGTTTATATGCCAGGTATGATAAATTAAATTTCGTTCTCTAACAGTTCAGTTTCGACTCTAACAGTTCAGTGCTAAATAAATTATTATCAGTGTGAAAAATGGATATCTTTTAGTTAAGTTACAATGAATAACTTAAGAGGCTATGAGACTCAGCAAAAATAATGATTATATTTACAGGTTGAAAAAAATATTCCCTGTTAAGAAATTTTTGTATTCCAAAATGGAAAAAAGGCGACAAAATTTCATTCCCATGGTTGAATATTAATTCTATGTGTAATTATAGCTAAAAATAATACTATCTCGTGTATCTTGTTAAGAAAGTCAAGGCTGTGATAAGTTCGAATATAGTAGCATTTATGAGATTCTGTGGTAGATGGGTGACATCATGTTAAGAATTCAAGTGAAGTTTTCACAATAAAAAAATCAAGGTTTAGAAAATGTTTAGTGGTCTCAGGTAGGATGTGCCCAATAAAATTTAAGATATTTTTGTAAAGTGTTTAAAAACCTTAATATGGGTTAGTAATATAAAGGAATCCTTCTGCTGAATAAGAAAGGAGTGTTCTGAGTACATTCATGTAAATGTCTGTAGAGTAAAATAATAAGAAATGAAATACTCTTGGTACGTAACTGAACTAAACTGGGTAGAAATGACTCATGTATTGGTTTAAGCCAATTTTACGACATGAAAAATTTATTACTCCTTATAGGATTTCTTCAAATCAGTAGGTCTTCCAGTAAAGAAACTGTCTGTAACAGTACAGTATCCGTACAGTAAAGAAAGTGTGTAAGTCTGTATTTGTTTTTAGGGAAAAGGAATCAGAAATGCAACATGAATGTATTTTAAAAGCAGGATAAAAGTTTAATCTGAGGAAAAATGTGGAAATGCAAGGTGTAAAATTTAGATTTGTCGGACACAGTTTGGCGAATCCTTTGAGTAAAAGTAAGACGTGTAAAAGAGAATTCGTTATATTTTCCGTAGTATTTCATAAAGTTAGTACAGTCATTAGTAATCAGTAAAATAGATTAGAAGGAAAAGTTCTGAGTATCTCCTATTTGGTAGTATGAAATGTAAGAAAGGGAATATTCAATTAAACTGCATAGAAGAATACTGTTTAAAGTTCCAGAAAATGTTATCCATAAAGACCTCCAGAAGGAAATGGAGATGTAACATCAATAAGTGTTTAAAACAAGGGAAAGAAGTTAAGAGTAAAATAAATAAAAACACAAGAAAATTTTGAAGAATAGAAAAAAAAATTACGTTTATAAAAACGAAAAAAGAAAAAAATGTGAAAAAAATTTTAATTTACTTTTGGAAGTAAAATACACAAGGGGGAATAAACTGCATTTGTGAAAATAGAGAAGTGGGAAAAATTATGAAAATAAATATTACTTTTTTGAAAACAAAATGAAAAATGTAGTAACAACTTCTTTAAAATAAAAAGCGGAAAGGGAAAAAATTAAACTTGTAAAAGTAAATATTACTTTTGTAAAAACCAAAAAAGTTAAATGTAAGAAAAGTTTTTGAAGTAAAAATATGAAAAGGATTAAAGATGGGAAAACAAATTTGCAAAATAAAAAGTGAAAAGAAAATGAAAAAATAAATTTTCTTCTACGGATATAAAATTGTACAAAAAAGAAAAAGCGAAATGAAAAATGTAAGTAACAACTTGTTTAAAATAAAAAGCAACAAGGAAAAAAAATTAAACTTGTAAAAATAAATATTAGTTTTGTAAAAAACCAAAAAAAAGTTAAACGTAAAAAAGTTTTTAAAGTAAAATAAATTTGGAAAAAAAAACTATTGCAAAATAAAAAGTGAAAAGAAAATGTAAAAATAAATTTTCTTCTACGGATTTAAAATTGCGGAAACATTAATTTGCGACAGTAAAGTTTACATTTGCAAAAGCAAAACATATAAATTTAATTTAATAAGAACAAGAAGAAAAAAAGGAAAACAATGAAAAATATCCTAATAGAAAAATAAATAAAGCAAAAAAATTAAACTGTGGGAAAATATTATATTTAAAAGAACAAAGTATAAAGTAATGGATCAGAAAGCTAAAAATGAGGTTCACTCGTGCACTGTCCTTCAGCCTAGTGACATTAGGGCGGTTCCCTCTGTACAGTGTCAAATCTACAAAGAGTGCACAAGATAAAATAACAAGTTTGGAGGGACGAAAAGGTTGCCTAGCGGTAACGATTAGGTATCCCGTCTCAGAGACTGCAAGTTCGAATCCCGGCCATAAAGTTATTTTTAAAATTCGGGGAAAAATGATACTAAATCAATTAAAAACTAATGATTAATAATAACGGATTAAATAATTAAAAATAATGATTAAATACTTAAAATAATAAAGGAAGATAATTGAATATAATTATTAATAATAATTAATAAGATTAAAAAACAAAAAATAATCCCGCACTAAATAACTAAAAATAATAAAACTGATATCATGCCAAACACGTGGCTTAAGAGATCGTTGCTACAAACATAAAAAATAGTGTCGTTGCCACAAAAAATAAAAGCTTTCAAAAATAGGTCTTTGCCACACAACGAAAACGAAACTGTGCATGACGTCATTCCGTCTATGTCATCCCATTCATCTACGTCACTTCCAGTTGTCACGTGATTCAAGATGGCGGCGGGTCCCCTCTATAGCCTCGGGCGTCCGCCGAGTACGGGCGGTTACTACTAATACGTTTTGCGCTGCTGTTGCAAGGTAGATGATTGTATATTTCTCTAAAGAAATTTAATATTGTTTCTTGCAAGATGATAGAAATTAATTGTGTAGCGAGTTATTATGCTTCTGAGTTCTTTCCTTTGTATGCTTACCCTGCAGTAAATGCGATTGTGGCATACAGCAAGAAACACATGGGGTCTTATCCATTTTTTCTAATTTTACTTTGTCTTAAATATAAATATAAGCTTTCGTTATGTTTCTACAACGTAGATCATTTCTAAAAATTTAATATCTTGTTTAATCGTTGGTTAATACACCGGTAGGTCGACGTTTGGACAATTCACTTGTGAGAATTTATCTATTTATGTTTTACTAATAATTTTAAGTAACTTTCCTGTCGCTCTCTTTTTCACGCCAGCATGTAAATGAGACAGCTTCCATTTATTCAGATTGAAGGAGAAAGAAGTGCTATTAAGTGAAGGTTTCACAAGCGGTTTTTAGAGCGCGTTCTGCCTACATGAAGCCACCTTGTTACCGTGACTAAATAATAATTGATTCTGTGACGTTGGGTGCTTCTAGCCGTTATGCTTGTTTCGCCGGTTTCCAGCAAACCAGAGCCTTCTTACGCGTTACTTTATTTATCTATATTTAAAAATCTAGCTATATTACAGTTCAATATTACTTGTTTAAGTTCTGACAAAGAGGCACTATGACCATATTCTGAATCAATATATAACAGGACACAGTCCTTTCCCCACCTACTTCCATGACAGAGGCATGTGCCCCACGTATCTCTGCATGTGTGACGAAAGGGGTGACTCTGATCATTACATTTTTGATTATAATCTGACAGACGGTAAATATCTGATTAAGCCTAACAACAATCTAATGTCATTTAAAAAATACGCAATAAAGAACAGGCACCTTAGGGCCAAGATCTGGATATTTGTTATATTTAACGCTTACGCATCTCCATAATATTACTAAAATGTATTTATTTAAATTTTTATTATTTAATGTCTCGATAATTTCATTTTTTATACGCAGTGCTCATGGGCGGGAGTTCCAAGGACTTGCTTGTTACATCTTCAGCCTTAGAAAGAACATTTGTACCTACATTTAGACTTTTGGAAGCGTCAGTTGTTCAACTTTTCAAAGACAGTCTCTTCTCAGTATGATTTGTGTACACTAATAGTACCAGAAATCAGTGATCTCAGAAAGTCCTCTCAAGGGGTTGATGATAGAGGAAGAGAGGGGGAGATCCTCGGACCACCTCTCCGGGGTGTTCTCCTTCAAAATCGGGGTGGAAAGTTTAACAGTTAGTGTAGACTTGGGTAAACCGGTGTTAGACATCGACCGTCTCCCAGTGTTCACCAGCGGGAGCCGATTGATGAAATTCAAATTGCGTTTTTCATGTCTCGAAAGCGCGACTTAGGATATATATTAATTTATATATAGCATTATTATAACAGGAATTTTGACACAAAATGGGTCTGTTTCTGAAATAACATACCATTTTTTTCCATATTTCGATATTACGACTCAAATTATGCCTAAATATTAAATTTTGCAAAACTTAGTGCGAAATTTACAGAGAAATTCAAAAATTTAATTTGGCGAATTTTTTTCAGTTTGCGCAAACAATAATTAATTCACTTGGCAAATTTCTTAGTATGTGGCAACCTATTTTCCTTCCCTTCAAAGGCAGTTATTCTCTCTTATATGATTCTTATATGAGTTATTCTTCCATTTTACCGACTGCGAAACCATCTTAAGAGATTATCGGATTTAATCGTGATATTATTACAACAGTATTTAAAGCAATGGAGGCCATTTTTCTTAATTGTAATTTACTAATGGAAATTTTATTTTGGTTTCGAATGGTTTTGATTACTTCAACGCCGGATTTAGCATTTTTCCTAGGTGGGGCAAAAACGTAAAACTGCCGCCCTCACTCATCTTCCTTTAAGTTTCTGTAACAAATTTTAAATTTTTTAATAAACATAGAAATAAGTACGGTTTGAGATAAAATATAAAATCTATTTTATAGTAAGAAATTCTTTATATGCAATTTTTATTATAAAAGAAATGTACATAACAAATGGTTTAGTTTCTTTACTTACGGCAAAGCATAAGAGGGCTATCTGCCTAAGAAGAAAGATGCCTTCACTGAATACTTTCTAAGAGTAATCGGCTCGTATGCAAATTATGCATGAGCGAAACGACAGAAACGCCCATGCAACCAGCTAATTCGCCGGGATCCTAACCCCCGATCGAACTGTCCGTATTCAGACATTATCGCTCAGCCGCAAGCAGCCCGACACACATACCAAAAGTTACATAATTAAAAACCCGTGCGAACACTCCTAAATAATCAATACACTTAAATAATCAAATTTACATTTTCCTCAAATAGGCATTTTTTTTTCAATATTTTGCAACAATAACTACTCATACTAATAAATGATACTAATAGAAAAAGATTCAATGCTAAACACTAAAATAGCTCAGCACAGTACAAAAATGGGAATCACACATTACTAAATAATCAAAAATTTTATTTAAATAAATATAAGCAAATTACAAATCACTAATGCAATGGATTGAATAATTTTATACCGATTACCCTATACTAACAGTAACTTTAACCTAAAAATTCATTTCACAATAACGCCTTTATGTAGCCCACTCAAAAAGTCTACACAGCCCGATAACATAATAAATATTAGCATATTCACACAAAAGACTATTTTTGCACTGTAATAATCAAATTTACATCTTCTCTGAAATACGCAGTTTTGCAATATTTGAAACAATAATTAGCCAAACTAATAGAAAACGATTCAATACTAAATACTAAAGCAGTTCCGCATAGTAAAAAATGTAGAAATCACATATTACCAGTGACTATCTTAAACAAATACATGCAAGTTATAAATCACGAATGAGATGGATTCAATAATTAACCCACCAGTTTCTCTAAATTAACAGCAATTTTAACCTGGCACCTTAAAATTTCATTTCACTATAACGCCTTTATGTAAGAACTCTACTATCGTCTTCACACAGCCGGATAACGTAATAAATACTTAAAAATTCACATAGAAGATTATTTTTGCACTGCAAATATCAAATTTACATTTTCAATGAAATGCGCAATTTTGTAATATTTGCAACGATAACTAGCTAAATTAATAGAAAAGGATTCAGTACTAAATAGTAAAGCAGTTCAGAATAGTACAAAAAATAGAAATTACACATTACTAATTGATATCTTAAACAAATATATAAAAGTTATAAATCACAAGTGAAATGGATTCAATACTTAACACACCAATTTCTCTAAATTAACAGCAATTTTAATCTGCCACTTTAAAATTTCATTTCACTATAAAGCCTTTATGTCGGCCACTCAAGAACTCTACTATCGTCCTCACAAAGCTGGATAACGTAATAAATACTTACATATTTACAGAAAAGACTATTTTTGCACTGTAATAATCAAATTTACATTTTGTCTGAAATATGCAATGCAGTTTTGATTTGCAATAGTAACTAGCCAAATTAATGGAAAATTATTTATACTAAATACTAAAGCAGTTCAGCATAGTACGAAAAATAGAAATGGCACATTACTAATAATAGCTTAAACGATGATATACTTGTTACAAATCACTAATGCAATGAATAATGAAATTCCTTTTTATCAATAACATAAATACGTTCTAATGTTCAATCAAAATATCCAGTCGTAAGTAAAAATAATATTTAGTTACAACGCTCTTAAAATGTTATGGGATTAAAATTTTACTCTGAGAGCCTTTTGTTCTGCAAATAAGTCTATGGCATCGTCATAATTAATTTGATGTGCCGTTTGATTTTCGATTGCCAGAATTGCGAGACTTGATAAACGCTCCTGGCTCATCGATGATCGCAGATAGTTTTTAATAAGTTTTAATTTGCTAAAACTTCACTCACAACTCGCGGATGTAGTTGGAAGTGTAGAGTAAATCCGCAGCGCAATGCAAATATTGTTAAAAGCATCCTGCAAATCATAAGTGTAGATCTGTTGCAAGAGACTGAAAGCGCTGGCCTTTTTTATGTCGCCGAATAACATTGGAGCTTGTTCTTTAAAAACGACAAGTTCCTGGCAGAACTCAAATGCGTTTAGATCTCGCTCATACTTTCGTGCAAGATCTGTTCCAGTTCTTCAATTGACATATTCAATATTTCACGACCATTGAGAAATGCGAAATTTGAATTTAGTGTAGTAGCGCTGTTTACCCTCGTTTTAATTTCTGCTACGATTCGATCAAATACAATTTTTATTGCATTAGAAAATAGCTGAACAGGATGAAGTGTCCGTGATTCCTCCTCGCACAATTCATCAAATTGTCTTTTGCGTTTTAGAATTCGTTTATTAGTCAGAATAGGTTCAACTTCAATTTTTTCGGCTACTGATTTAAACTCTTCTATCCAATATTCCATAGGAATTTCTCTCATTTTTTGCAAAGTCTTAGTCAGACCTTCCATTAATGCGACGGAACACGCAAGAATAATATCCACCTTTTGAATTTCAACATTTATTCGATTGATTTCGCGAAGAATATTAGCCCAAATTGTCAGGTTGATAATAAATTCAAAATTTATTACAACATGCAGTAGATTTTCTGCTTCGTACTTTGATTCCGCACTAAGAGAAAGATCTTTAATTTCTTTCAAGGATTTTACTAATTCTGGTAAATTCGTCAGAAGGGCTTTCACAGCTACATATTTTGCCCACCATCTCGTCTGGCTGCTTCCTTTTAAGTTGGTTTTTGTGCATTTTTTCATTATATCCCATCGAATTGTGGATACAACAAAAAAGCTAAATATCTTCTGGATAATTCCAAAAAGGTTAACTGCTTCGGGGCACGATGAGGCAGAATGCACACCGACAAGATTCAAAGAATGAGCCAAACATGGCACAAATTCGGCCAGCTTATTCATTTCTGTAATCCTTTCTTGTACTCCTTTATAAGTACCGGCCATATTAGATCCGTTATCGTAAGATTGACCACGACATTGTCCAATATCCAAACCATCAAGTGACAGTTTTTCCACAATCCGTTGAGAAGTACATTCTCCTGTCTTTCCACCAACTTCTATGAAATCAATAAAGCTTTCTTTTATTTCACACACATCACCACATATTTTTACATATCGAACCACCTGGCTCATTTGTTCCATATGCGACACATCTGGAGTGCAATCGAACATTATTGTATAATATTTGGCTTCTGTGATATCGTTTAAAATGCTATTGGGGGCTGTTTTCGCCATTATATCAATAATTAGTCCAAAGGGATTTAGTCCCGAAGGACTATTACTTTCGTTTCGCGATTTTGCGTCGATTCACTCTTAATGCCCGTTTCACTTTTCAAATTGTTGCCACTAAATGTTATCGCTCTGCATTAAATTTTAAAAAATGAAAAATCTGCATAAATGTATGCATGTTTCTCGCATTGTGATAAAACCTAGAGCCATCGAATTTTGAATGACGTAATCCTACTGCGAATATGGGCATCTGGAAGCCCTAATTTTGAATTTGAAATTTGCTTTATTATCGATTTTATGTTTTGTAACATTTCAACGAATTTCTGATTAACAAACTAAATGATTTCAAAGCGAGCAATGGCAACACTGTACGGAAAAAAACATTTTTATCTCCAGCGCACGAGACTTACGGAAATTCTAAAGATATGTTCATTTTAAAATGATTTTGCGATATTGATTTTGAACTGAATTTTATGGTTTGAGTACGTAGTACATGATATTTAATAAAAAAAAAGGTAGCACACGAAACGTTAAAAAAACGCGCCTTTGGACGTAATTTAAAATCTGAAATCTTTCAGATTTTTTTTTTCATTTTGAATTGTTTTTTATAAATATGATATTTGTCCCTTTTTTAGGTGTTCTAACTGGTACTTAAGAGCTGAGTTATGTTTCGCTAGCAGAGTCATTAAATTCAAAAAATTGCCTTGACTAGGCGGAGGACACTTTGTGAGCAGACTGCTAGGGGTTTCATCAGACCCACGGAAAGAAAGACAGTTTGTTGAAAGGTACAATATAGCATCCATAATTATGTGCAGGATCTCTCTCCATTTTTCCATCTCTGTGTGAATTAGTTTTTCAATGTCATGATCGATGCCTTGACAAGATTTCATTTGTTGTAGTCGAATTTTCCACTTAATGATGCACTCTCTGTGAATTTCAGATGCTTCGTGCTCAGGTAACCTTTCTGAAGCTTTTTTCCAATTAACGAATCCTGTACTACACAATGTTGATGTAACGGCAGTAGCATGTTTCTGGTAAATCTTGCAGGGTGAACAAAAAATTGCATTTTTAAGTTTAGAATATATAAACCAAGATCTTTTAACCTTTTCACTATTTGCTAATGTTCTGTACCACAATGAAGATGTCAAATGTCTGCCCTCCTCACGTTCAGTGGACCTAAGGTCTATGTTTTCTGGATGCTTTTCGGTTAATAATACAGCTTGATTGCTTAAGAAAGATCGTTGCTGATCGTTCATTTTTTCTGTGATTGGCCAACTGCCTGGGTCCGACAAATGAAAAGTTTTTAAGTCTTCTTTCTGCTGCCCATCCACATCTAAATGAGAAGATTCTTTATATCCTAATTTCATGCCCTCTAGATGTTCGTTTGAGGTCGTTGAAGAAGGTTGTTCTCTCAGTTGCTGAAATGTAGTCTGTTTAAAGATGATAGATGAAGATTCTTCATCTTGGTTATGCAAATTGCAAGAAATATTAATATCCTTTAGAATCTCGGTATCATTGGAAGTTTGAGGCAGTGTTTGACGGTTCGTCTTTTCCATGAAGCCATTTTTTCATTTTAGGTGCCATTTGTTTTCTTTGTTCGGTCCTATCTTTTGCTCTTTTTCTATATTCCGCTCCTGAGAGTTTTTTCTAGACGCTTTCATGTTTTTTTTAATCTAAATAATGTACTTCATAAAAAAAACTAAAAATTGACGTAATTACACTCAACAGTCTTAGGGTCGCGTCTTAGGGCTCGCGGATGCGAGTGGTAACTAAATGGTTGCGTCTCGCTAAACATGGTGAGAAATACTCAAAGCAGGCATATTAAAAGAAAATGAGAGAACAAAACACTCTCCAAACTTAAAAAACTTATCCATTTTTAAAACCTAAGTTGCCGACTGGCTGTAAAAAATCAAAATGCCTTACTTCATTTCTTAGAGGCATAGTCCACGTTGACGGTCTGCTGTATAGCTGTATAGCTGTATATTCTCGATGTACATTAATCTGAGTTATTTCATTGGTCCAGGATGGTACAAGGTTAATTTGTATTGGGCGTTAGGAAATAGTTACAATTTACAGTGCTTCTCCATTTACTTCCCAAGAGGCGTCGGTGTGAAAATAAAGCGCCTTTATGCTATCGTTCTGTTTCTCATTTGAATATTCCCGCCTAGAGAGAGGACAACAGAGAAACTCCAGGCGTCACTTCAGGGACCAAAGACCAAGGCGTTTACGGCGTACCTTAATAATAAAATTACAATTACCTCCCCGTCATCAAAATGAAACATTTAAATAAATAATGGAAACAATGGCTAAAGAGACTGAGAGGAAGACCGTTAAGTGTTTAACAAAGATAAGTCCCCTGACGAAATAGGGGAGGACGGGGGTGGATCTAATGAGCTTATAAAGCGAAAAAAGTTTTCCTCTCTCCTAGATACTCCAGGAAGTCTTCACGCTTTCCATCTCACAAGACCTCCTCTTTCAAAAAACTAAGGGTTACATTTACTTTTCGAACAGCAGCCAAGAGGAAAAGATACATAGAGAAATATAATTGCAAATCACGAGAACAAGTAAAAAATATCTAATAAGCAGGTAATTACCTGAATAACAGTAATAAATACGAGAGTTAAATGCAAGAAATTTTCCCCAATATCTTGAGCTTGCCCTGATATTTCATGGAAAAAGAACTAATGCATGTGAAGCATTTCATTCAAAATTCAGTGCGAATTTTTACTCATCCGAATTAAATGGGATGGCGACATAAACAAATTCTAATATACAGCAAAAAGAAATATACGATGCAAGTTTAAAAAGAAATGCATGAACAGGAAATTAAAAATTCTAAGCGATGAATATAAGAGAGTTCGAAATTTTTCGCTTAATTATGAACAGATTTCATATGTTCTTAATTATTAATTAAGCGTGTATTATAAATTAAATGTGTTTCATAGTATATCGGTGAGAGAAATAATTGGGAAACAAACTAAATATTTAAACATTTCTTATATTTCTTAAAATATGGAATCTGTAGGAAAGTTAAATAAGTTCAACTTCAGTGTTAAAAAATTGGAAACGTAAATAACAGCTTAGTATGACATACATTATAACAACATTTGTGTGAATTTAGAACCGTTTAACAAACCAAATATTTAGATTTAATGAAAAGAATTTTTAAAATTAGATTAGAACTATTAACCTAAATTGGTGAATTTGAAAGTTAAGACCATTCCATTTTTTAAGAAGATTCATTAATATTTATCTAGAAGGAAAAAATAATTTAATCTGAACTACAAATTAATATTAGCATCTTCTCTTAAATTCGATATTTGATAGGTTGATTTTATATATATATTGTTGCGTTTTACGGGTTCGTAGATTTGAGAGTATCCGATGAAAACACGATGCAGAACAATAAAAAGCACAATTTATTTACAGGAATCACTATTTACAGCACAGTTCCAAAATTACCTTTAAAAGCGTCGAAAATCTACAATAAATACGCTGAAACAATCAG
>KK119184.1:176485-253792 GCA_000611955.2 Stegodyphus mimosarum
AGAACAAATTCAAGAAAGAGTTTCTGCAGTGGAACAACAAATTGATGACAAAGTTTCCGCAGTTGCCAAAGAAGTTGATACTTTAAAGAAATTCGTAGCGGCGGCAGGAAGCAATTCGGATACTTTTAAATTCCTAGCCATGCCTGCGCATCCTTCTCCGAAGCTGTCGACATATGATGGGAAGACCTCCTGGCAAGTGTATAAGACACAATTTTCTATAGTTGCGGAAGCAAATGGATGGGATTTCCAAGCTAAGGCCTGTCACCTTGCGGCTTCTCTGAGAGCAGACGCAGCGAATATCCTTCAGACTCTTCCCGAAAACAAAAGGCTAGATTTCGAAGCTCTGTCCGGTGCTTTAGAGCTGCGTTTTGGAGAGAAGTGTTTAAAAGATTACAGCAGGCTGCAGTTAAAATCCCGTCAACAGAAGCCTACTGGAACACTCCAGGAGCTCGTTACGGATGTTGAAAGGCTGTCCCACCTCGCCTTTTCGGAGTGCCCGACAGAAACAAGAGAAATCCTGTCCCTGCAATACTTCATTGACGGCATCCAGGATCCTGAAATACAGAAAGCACTGCGAATGGTTGATGTGAAGGACTTAAAAAGTGCTCTGGTGTACGCCATGAAATTCGAGGCAGCACAGCAAGCCACTCGTAGAGACCGCTACCCAATCAGAGCTGCTCACATACAAGAACCAGTGGATCCAATGACTGCTCGCCTAGACGATTTAACCAGAAAGATGAATGCTCATGGAATACTGATGACAAGAAACCGTTCGTAAAGTGCTGGAACTGCGGTGCTGAGGGGCACATTCGAAGAAACTGCAGAACACCCCAGGGCACGGATGTTAAGACCGCGCCGCTCAAGAAGGAGGGAAACTAATTCGTGGCCATCTGGCGGGGTGGAGGTTGCCAGATAATGAAAAGCTCCAGATTAAAGCGCTTCAGATTTCTGCATTGAGTGGCGGCAATAACGGAATTTTCATCATGGGACAAATCAATGGAATTCCTTGTAACATGACGATCGACACGGGAGCCAATGTTACCATCATTCGAAAAGATTTGGCTCAACAACTCGAAGGTAAACTTATCTGGACGCCGCCCTGCGTAACCCTCCAGACTGTGTCCGGCGAGAAGATCAATATAGAAGGGAAATTAAACGTTAACATCACCTTTGGAAGTGCCGCTTACCATCACACAGCATATGTAGCAGAAATTACAGACCCTTGCATACTTGGATTGGACTTTTTAAGGAAATACAACTTTTCCTTGGACTTTAAAAATAACGAACTGCATTCTGCTTCTGAGGACATAACTTTATTTGGGATTAATGATATTTTTCCTTGGACTTTAAAAATAACGAACTGCACTCTGCCTCTGAGGACATAACTTTATTCGGGATTAATAATGAAGAAGTGAAATCTATTCACAAAATCATAGCTCAAGACGATATCACAATACCAGCAAGAACAGAAATTTTACTTCCTGGATCCATAGCCGAAAATAGAAATTTCCGCTACGGCGTCATGGAATATCTCAAGAATTGTAATAGCCCTAAAGGAATATTAATAGTCTCAACACTCATCGACCTATCGGGGACCGTTATCCCAGTGAGAGTTGCCAATGTAACTGATGAGGCGAGAGTTATTAAGAAAGGTGAAGTGGTTGCAGAATGTACTCCACTAACCAGCGTTGAAAGACAAAGTAACATCTCAAAACCGTGTCTTCAGACAACATTATATCGAAGTTATTGCAGAATGCGCAATTAAACGTTGAGGAAAAGAATGCTGCCGAGCGTGTCATTAAAGGTCTTTAAGATGTTTTCTCCCGCTCGTCTTCTGGCGTGGGTCGAACCAGTTTAACTCAGCATAGAATCGATACTGGTGATCATCCACCAATCAAGCAACATCCAAGACGTCTGTCGATTTCGAAACAGGAAGCAGTGCGAACACTTTTAAAGGACATGCAAGAAAGCAATGTCATCGAGCCTTCAGCAAGTCCCTGGGCATCTCCCATCGTCCTGGTGAAGAAGAAAGACGAGTCAACTAGATTTTGCGTTGATTATCGCCGGTTGAACGAGGTTACGAAGAAAGACAGTTACCCTCTTCCTAGAACTGATGATATTCTGGATACTCTTTCTGGAAGCAAGTTGTTCTCGACGCTTGATTTAAAGAGTGGATATTGGCAGGTAGAAATACATCCTGATGACTGAGAAAAGACGGCATTTACTACAGGACAAGGACTTTGGCAGTTCAAGGTGATGCCGTTTGGACTATGTAATGCGCCGGCTACATTCGAACGTCTAATGGAGACTGTTTTAAAAGGTCTTTCATACGAAGCTTGTCTGATATGCCTGGATGAAATCATCATCGTCGGGAATAGTTTCGAAGAACATTTGGAAAATCTTAGAAAGGTGCTTCAGAAACTGAAAGAAGCCAATCTGAAGTTGAGTCCCGCTAAATGCAAATTAGTCAGACAGGAAGTGACTTACCTCGGACATGTCATCTCTGCTGAAGGTTTTCCCACGGATTCTGAAAAAGTAACAGCAGTTAAAGACTGGAGATGTCCCGAAAATGTCCACCAGCTGAGAAGCTTTTTAGGGCTTTGCACCTACTATAGGAGATTCGTGAAGGATTTTTCATCCATTGCAAGACCCCTTCACAAGCTGACAGAGAGCAAGCAAAAGTTCGTGTGGACAAAAGAATGTGTGGATGCATTTAAGAATCTGAAGGAAGCCTTAACATCTGCTCCAATCCTGACGTATCCTCAGCTCGACAGACCATTTATTCTCGACACGGATGCGAGTAGTGAAAGTGTCGGCGCTGTTCTGTCCCAAGAAATAGAGGGCCAAGAACGTGTAGTGGCTTACTGGAGCAAGTGCCTATCTAAACCGGAGAGGAATTACTGTGTCACCAGCAAAGTGTTGCTCGCCATAGCCAAAGCCATAGAACATTTCCATCATTATCTATACGGCAGAAAACTCCTGCTCCGCACAGCTCATGCATCATTGGCTGGCTTTTAAATTTTAAGAATCCTGAGGGTCAGATAGCCAGGTGGATACAGAGACTCCAGGAATATGACATCACTATCCGTTATCACAAGGGACAGTTGCACGGAAACGCTGACGCCTTGTCTAGAAAACCCTTGCCCAGAAAACTGCCGATATTGTTTCAGGGTTGAAGCTAAATGGAAACTGGTTAATTCAGTCGCACGGCAAATTACAGCATCAACATCGGCTGATCCAGAACCATGGAGTGACAAGCAAATCAGGAAAGACCAGATGGAAGACCGTGATATTAAACCCATAATTGTGTTAATGGAGACCTCAAACAGAAAACCTACCTGGCAGGACATTTGGAGCTATAGTCCCACGACAAAACAATATTAAGCTCTCTAGGACTCACTCCATATTCGAAACGGCGTCTTTTACCGATAATTCGAATCGGATGATGGAAAGACATTCCGATGGCATCTGGTACTCCCAAGATCCCGGATCCCTGACGTCCTTAAAGAATTACATAGCAGCCCTGCAGGAGGTCACTTCGGAATAATGAAGACCTTGCAGAGAATTCGGGAGCGTTTCTATTGGAATAATGCAAAAGGTGACGTGCAAAAGTGGTGCCGATCTTGCGAAGCCTGTGCAAGTCGGAAAGGACCGAAGAAACGCAGCCGGGGGAAGCTGAAACGTTACAATGTAGGAGCACCTTTTGAACGTATCGCCTTAGACATATTAGGACCTCTGCCACGAACTGCTTATGGCAACAAATACATCCTCGTTGTCATCGATTATTTCACCAAGTGGCCTGAAACGTATCCTATTCCTGATCAAGAGGCTGTCACAGTAGCAGAGATGATGATACAGCCCTGGATTTCCAGGTTCGAAGTTCCTCTTCAGTTACATTCCGATCAGGGAAGGAATTTTACCTCGGCTGTAGTCAAGGAACTTTGCAAGCTGCTCGGCATTGACAAAACACAAATGACGCCTTTACATCCCCAGTCGGACGGTATGGCAGAGAGGTTTAATCGAACCATCCTCAATAACCTCTCATTAGTGGTTTCCAGAAACCAACAGAACTGGGACAAGAAGTTGCCACTATTTTTACTGCCTTACCGCAGTGCTGTCCACGAGACTACCGGCTATTCCCCATCTCAGATGCTCTTCGGTCGCGACCTTCGTCTGCCATGTGATCTTTTATTTGGTCGCCCTCCGGATGCGCCTTCGTCGACTGAGAAATACATTCAAGATCTCCAAGAACGGTTTGAAGTGATGCACAACTTTGCACGAGAGCAAGTCAACTCGACGACGGAGAAGATGAAGACCCGCTACGACACTAGAGCTACTGGACATCGTTTCAACGAAAGAGACAAGGTGTGGTTATGGAATCAGACTCGTCGAAAAGGATTTTCTCCGAAACTACAGTCACCTTGAGATAGTCCTTACACGGTCCTAAACAGGCTGAACGACGTCGTAGTTCGGATCCGTAAGTCATCGAAATCTAAACCTAAAGTCGCTCATTATGACAGGTTAGTTCATTACTATTGCCATAGTACGTAGTGTATATAGTTGTAAATATTAATGTAAATAGTATAAGACCATGGTCCTTTTAGTATTTGATTTGTATTTGTTAAGTATTAGTATTTGATAAGTATTTGTATTTAATAGCATTTGTATTTGATAGTATTTGTACTTAGTATTTGATAGTATTTGAATTGTATTTAGTGTTGGATAGAATTTAATTTGCTGAAAGTTACTTATTGCAATTATTGTTTATTTCGTTATTATAAAGTAATGCTTATTATAATACTGATGCCTTAGTTGTAAGTTTAGCTTCCTGTGCAAGGATTGTACTGCTCGGGACGTGCAGTCCTTGGGAAGGGGGCAATGTTACGAATTTCACATTTATTTGGCTATTTATTTAGAATTGTAATTAAAACTCCTTTTTATTTCCCCGTGCAACGCAGACGATTTTTTTGAAGAGAAAGCTACGTCAAATAAATAAATAACAATAAAACTAAAAGAGCGCGTGCATTTAATGCTTAATAAATAAATATTATGTAATTACTGTTGTCATCCAGAAAAATCTAGAAAAATCGTGATTGTTCTACTGATAATTAAAAAGCTTATAAAAGCCGAGTTGAAACAACTCATCTCAGTAGTAGTTGTAGTTGTAGCTGTATAAAGTGAACTGCTGTTTGTTTACTTAATGCTGTATTGATTGTAGCGATTTCGCTGTGAGAGAGAACTATTTTATCTGTTTTGAACTGAGTTTTTGCTAAACGTTTGAGATATTGTGATATTGTGCGAAGATTTGTGAAGAAATATTTCAGCATTTTAATTTATTTCTTGTGGAAAGAATAAATTTTTGTTTACTTTTTAACGACTTGTGCATTCAATATATAACGAACCCGTACGCACGTAAAAATATATGTATACAACATAAACATTAACATAAGTAAGAGGAACGTAAACAGCTAATGCTAAAAAGGTACATTTGATCCTATAGTTCCTAATGATAACGTCAAATAAAATTACAATGAGTTATATTACAATATTAAAGGAACCAAAAATTGACAAAATTTGCTATGAATTATAATAACTCTCTCTCTCTCTCTATATATATATATCAATTTTATGTAGGTTATCAATTTATCTGGTTTACATATGTCAAAACTGATATATTAAACTTGAATATTACCTTTCAAAGTGAAATTAAAGGTGGACAAGTAATGTTAAAACTAAATACGAAAAAATTCAAACTAACTCAGTTATTCCTCTTTGTAAAATTATATCAGTAAATATGGATAATAATTTTAAGAAGCTTGATATAACTCAGTTTAATTTCAGTTTAATTTACTCCTATATAGTTTTTGACATTAATTGACCACTTTTAATTTCAAGAATTTAGAGATAATATTTTAGTACATCAACTATCTCTGCAGCATTTGTCCAAGACTTTAACTACTTAAGACCTTATTTCACCTATATATGATAACTGTCGAAACTAAAATATAGCAGCTAAGAGTTACGATTTGGAAATTTTTGAATTCCTGTGGAACATAAACAAGTTCTGGCTCATTATTCTTTTAATCATTAGAAAAATATAATATGAGTATAAAAGAAAGTAATTTTTAATTCAGCTCTTACTAGATTTTCATTTAATATTTGCTCTGTATTTTCATTTAATATATGCACAATTTTCACAATATCTGAAAAAAGAAAATAAAGATTTATAGTCTTAATCAAATGTGTCCCGTTTATAAAGACAAATGACTTTTTGTAAAGACTCTTCAGGTTTCTAGAAATAGGGGACAGAAAGCATCGCGCTGTACGTAGCTTCTTTGTCTGTCACCCAAGTTGGCCAGTGTTAGTTATCGGGGAGAACTGAAGGGGGCTTCAATTAATTCCGCGAAGATGGTATACGACCGGGCAAGACATCCTAAAGCGAGCCTGCGTAAAAGGGGCAATTATCCCCTGTAGCAAGGCAAGCGAACAGAGTGGAAATCAAGTGAGGTTGCTCAACACCCCCTAGACCCCCTATATTTAGGGGGTGTAGGGTTTGCAGAAACACACCCTTCTTCTGACCTTGTCAGTGACGCCTGGAGTCCCTCTATTGTCCTCTCTCTGATTTTATCTTTAGAGTCATATTCGGCTGTACTCAGCTTTTTTTAAACTGTACGTTCCATTAAAAGGTTTCTTTGTAATTACTTATAATACTTTCTTAAGAGGTTTTTTTTAAGTCTGGCTTTAAAACTACAAATATTGTATCAAAATTAGACAACATTCCAAATACGATCCAGCGCCACGCTTGAATTTGCCGCCCTCAAAAGCTGCCGACTGGGGCACAGACCCCGGCTTGCTCCCCCCCCTAGATCCGGCACTGGATTACTTACGTCAATGATGTGAATATTTGCATAAAAGTATTAGTAAAAATAGTTATAAATAATTGGTGTTTATGCATTATATTATAAAAAGGTTGTTTTTTAATTGCTTTAGTTATGTATTCATATACAATCTATACTATCAAAACCTGTGCGCGTCTGTTTTTGTTGTTGTTGTTGTTGTTTGTTTGTTTGCGACATTAAGACCGGAATGGCGGGGAGCTGAGTTTCATGAGAGAGAAACCCTCGGATTCCAAAAATTCGTGCGAAGCCATTTCGACCATTCCCATCTTTGTGCGACTTTAATCAGCAGAGATATTAATTAAACACTCTGAAAATGCTTATTTCTGACCTCATTTTTCCGAGTGGCAACAGTCTTTCAATCTGGAGATAAAAATCTGCTTTATTTCCAAGAATGTGTGCCACTGCTCGCTTTCAAATTGTAGAGTTTCTTTAAAGTTGCAAGTTTTACGGAATATGAAATAAAAATAACATTGCCGAACATTAAATACTGTTATGGATTTTGCATTTATTTTGTAGCATTCATTATTTTAATTAACCAAATTATTTTTAGTTTGAACTTTCCTATCGAATTCTCAAAGTTTCAGTTGCTGCCCGAATTTAGCGCGAGTGAGATATTTATGCAAATCGCATATATCTGTTAGCAGTTTAAAAGGCAGGAGTTAACGAGGGGAAAAACAGAGCCTTGGATTTATCGCCGTAAGGCTGTGCGCGCAAAGATTTCCTCTGTCTACTGAAAGTTCGCCTTCATAGGCAATTTGCAATTACCAGTGTTTGCTAGTGAAATTCGCATAATTGCATTTCACTAAGAGTTAAGCTTCCCTCGCCGTCCTACTTAGAATTTAAGTTAGGGAACTGAATTTGTTAACACACGTTATTTTTATATTATTTTAGTTCAGCCCAAGTAGTGGCTTACTCTCAATTTGAAGAGTTGTAAATATTTGAATTAAAGGGTCACTTTTAAACCCTCCTCCTGACTTTGTAGTTCTTCAACACTAAAGGACATAGCCTAGATCTGCTCACTGTCCTCCACATAAGGTTTCACAGTTTATGCTCACGAAAAGAGTCAAGAGATTGAAGGAGAAACCTTACACTGGCGCCCGAACAACTAAAAGGATGGAAGGAAGTTGGAATATGCCTACTACATCCCAGAATACAGCTGCAATGCCTGATGGATTTGGATTCATAGTGGAAACCATCAGAGCAGCCATGAAGCCGGCAGTAGTTTTTGATGCCAGAGGACCTGTGAACACATTCCTGGAAAAGTTAGAAGCGCATTTTTTGCTGTATCCAGTTCCGGAACATCAGAAGGTCATATTAGCGACAGGAGCATTGAGGGGCCAAGCAGCGACCTGGTATAAGTGCATCGGAAAATGTCTGCTGGGAGAACCAGGAACGCCGACTTACACGTACGAGAATTTTAAACTAGCAATTTTGAGAGCGTTTCCTGTGGTTAAAGACCGTGCGAAACTCGAAGCTGAGTTGTTTAGCAAGTATCAACAGCGGGTGGACGAACTATCGGAATTTATTTTGAGAAAAATACAAGTCTTTAAATTATTGTATGGCACGAGGCCGGACCCGGAGATTATCCAGATAATCCTGCCCAGATTGTTACCATCTATACAAGATTTCATGGAGCTAAGAAATCCCGTGACGCTGGACAAGCTGTTTGAACTCGCCGTACAATTCGAGAGCCGGCGAGCGGCCGAAAATCAACGGAGACAATCGTATGAACAGCGGCTGCAGGGGAACCAGAATGCCGAAGGAAGAAACAGACGATGGCCGAGAACTACTGGTACCAGTCAAAATGCGAGCGGTCAACCGCGCCAAGTACAGCGCCAACAAAATAATTCCAACTACGGAAGAAAATCATTCTCCCCAGGCAGAAGCCAGCAACAGAAGAAAACACCCGCAAAGCATTTAAACTACTAAGGAATATTGCGGGGAAGGGGGTGCAATGTTCCGAGGAGAAGAAAAATCCCTCTGAAGTACAGCTAAATACGGTCATGGTGAGAAACATTGAATTACCGAGACTGCAGTTACTAATTAACAACGTACCCGCTACAGCTCTGTTGGATACCGGCGCTCAAGGAAGCTGTTTGGCAGAAGAATTTTTTAAGAAGCACTTTCGTAGATATCGCCTGCATAGCGTGGAAGGAATGAAGGTGGTAGCAGCCCAAGGAAAAACGTGTCAATGCATGGGAAAAATCGAGCTGTACATCAAAATCGGCGAAGAACAAAAAAAAATTATGTTTCTTGTAGTGAAGAACCTCCAAGCATCGGTTATTTTAGGAACAGATTTCTTTGCAGCTGTGGATGCGAAAATCGATTTTGAAAACTCCACCCTGCAAGTAACCATGGACCCAGTTAAAAAGAAATCAACACCTCCCCCTGAAGTGGATTTAAGCCATCTAACGCCCGAAGAACAGGACAAGTTTCGGGAATTGGTAAGTAATTTCGCTGATTTATTTGATGATATTCCAGGATTCACCCAGATCGTAGCACACGAAATTAAATTAACTACGGATGAACCTATACGTCAGCGTCCTTACAAGTACGACAAAGTTAAGGAGGAAATAATAAAATACCATATTGATGAAATGTTAAGAAACAAAATAATAACTCCTATTTCTAGTGCATATGCGAGTCCGGTGGTTTTATGTAAGAAAAATAATGATTTGCCGTTAACTGATCCATTAAGGTACAGGTTCGCTATTGACTACAGAAAGCTTAATAGTATAACAAAATTTCCAACTTACCCACTTCCGGTAATTGATGAAATTCTAAGAAGTATTAAATCAACAAAATACATAACCACGCTAGATTTGACATCCGGATATTTTCAGATAAGCATAAAGCCGGAAGATGTTCACAAAACAGCATTCATAACAAAATACGGTACATATGGCTTTTTGCGTATGCCTTTTGGATTGTCGGGAGCCCCGGCCACGTTTCAGAGGTGCATGGACAAAATTTTAAGGCCGGTAATAGGAAAAAGTACATTTATTTATCTTGACGATATAATTGTTACTTCAGAGTCGCTGGAAGAACATATTAAAGACCTTCGAGAAGTCTTTACTCTTTTGAAAGATGCAGGACTTAAAGTGAACATTAAGAAATGTAAATTCGCGGCAAAAGAACTCAAATATTTAGGGTACAAAATTTCTCAAAGGGGGATCGAAACAGATAAATCTAAAGTTATAGCAGTGAAAAATTACCCAATTCCGAATACAGCCAAAAAGTTAGCGACTTTCTTGGGTATGTGCTCATATTATAGAATTTTTATTAAAAATTTCGCAGAAATTGCTGAACCATTGTTAAAGTTGAGAAGGAAAAGAGTTCGTTTTGCGTGGTCTTCAGAAGCAAACGCCGCGTTTGAGAAGTTAAAAGAATCTTTAATTAATGCACCGGTTCTAAAGTTCCCAGAGAAAGACAAGGGTCTAGAAATTTATGCAGACGCATCAGATTACGCAATCGGAGCCGTGTTAACACAAAATAGAAAAGCGATTGCCTTTTTTAGTCGTACATTGAATGATACGCAAAGAAATTATTCGGCAACGGAGCGTGAAACTTTAGCAGTGCTCGCAGCTGTTCAAAAATTTTGTGTATATTTTGGGAGTTCTCCCGTAACAGTATATTCAGATCATGCGGCAGTTACCAGATTATTTTCAGGAAAGAATCTTTCGCCACGCTTAATTCGGTGGACCCTAAAGTTGCAAGAATTTAATCTCATTATCAAACACACACCGGGAAAAGACAATGTAGTGGCCGACGCATTATCTAGAATAAAGTTAGACGAGAACGGCGAGAAAGTAAAAATAGCGATGCTTCAGGCAAAGGTCATTGACTCTCGAGAGACTGTAATAGAAGAAATTGCTAGGGATCCCGAATTCGGAAATATTTATAATTATTTAAAAGACCCAGATAACTTCCAGCATATAGACATTAATGCAATACGAAGCAGAGCACAGAACTATGAAATCATTGATGGTCTCTTATTTTATACTAAAGTTACGAATCAAAATAGTGAATACAGACCAGTCATCCCGGCCAAATTAATTTTAAGTATCTTGCAAGAGCTCCACGATTCGCCTGTCTCGGGCCATTTTGGAATTAGAAAAACAATACAACGCGTACGCGAGGCGGTATATTTTCCGCAATTACAAAAGATAGTTAAAAATTACTGCCAGACTTGTCACACGTGTCAGATAAATAATGACGTAAATTTCCGCCCGGCCGGGTTATTAACTAGTATTGAGTCTAGGTTCCCCAATGAAATAATTGGTATTGACCTCTTAGGCCCCTACCCCAGGAGTCATGTAAATAAGGCACGATTTTTATTAGTCATTGTGGATCATTTCAGTAAATGGGTTGAGTTGATACCACTTAAGCGGGCTTCAGCAAAAGTCGTTGCAGATTCGTTTTTGAACAAATATATTTTAAGATATGGATGTCCAGCGAGGGTGATTAGCGATAATGGTCCCCAGTTTGTAAGCAGTACATTTAAAATGATGTGTGACAAGTTGGGCATTAAGCATATGAAAATGGTACCCTACCGCCCACAATCAAATATAGCGGAACGGGTAAATAAGAATATTGTAAAATTGATTAGAAATTATGTGCAAAAGCACCATTCTAACTGGGATGACTGCGTCGAAGAATTTGCATTCGCCCTCAGAACGGCTAAGCACGAGACAACGAAGAAATCCCCCGCCGAATTGTTTTTGGGCAGGAAGATAATGACCCCCTTAGATAAATTATTTTATGTGAAAGATAGAGCGCCGGAATTTCAAATGGGTGAAATAGAAAAAATGTTGAAGGAGGCAGAAAAGTGCTCCCGGGAAGCGCAAAAGAAACAAAAGATTTACTACGATTCAAAAAGAAGAACCGTAGAATATAAAGTGGGGGAGGAGGTGTTGAAACAAGCCCACGCACTTTCATGCGCAGCAAAAGATAAGGTCGCAAAATTTTGCCCAAGATGGCATGGTCCTTTTGAAATTACAAGAATAGTTGAATGCCGTGCATATTTAAAGAATGAGAAGGGCGAAGAGACTGTGGCAAATTTCGATCAAATTAAACATTATTATCGAAGAGCTAATAATAATATTTTGAAAGACATGTTGCAGGGTCCAGCCTCACAGAATTTTTCTAAGATTCAAGAGCCCCAACCAGGTCCCTCAAAAACAAGAGAACCCAGTTTGAAAAGGAGGTTACCAGAAGAGAGGAAGCCGCAGCCAAAGAAAAGACCACCCCAAAAAGAAAAAAGGACAAACGCTAAGCAACAGTCTCAGCGACCAAAGCGTCTAAGGAAGGAACGTCCAAATGAAAACACTATGAAAGCTCCACCACTACGGAGGGAACAGAACGGCGAGAAGCGAGCCGCCGAAGGTGCCAACCCACAACGAAGGAGCCTACGAGTGCAGGAGAAGGAACGAGCCAGTCTGGAGAGGGAGCAAAGACTTCAGCACAAACGGAAAGCGCCACCCACCATTCGTCCCAACAAGGTGTTTCTGGAGGAAAGAAGATCGACCAAACGAAAGGCAGCCCCAGAGTTTCAATCTAGGAGTAACAAGCAAAGAATAGCCCAAGCCACAGTATATCCAACCTTTCAGGAATGGACAAAAAAACGCCTAAAAGACTGGCAGAAAGATAAGTAGATTCTTTATTTTCTTTTAAAATTCACACAGTTATGTTTCTGATTTAAGTGCAAGTTGCAGATTTAAAAGGGAAGTTACCCGAGTCAAAAGCCGGTTGCCGAAAGCGTAAAGGACACGCTTGAAGGAACAACTTAATTATGCAGCGGAAGAAATTCGAGAGTTCAGTTGAAAAACTGTGAGACTTCGTGAAATGTTCTTTGTAATCCAGAACATGGGATTCATCGATTTTAGTCAAAAGACTCTCTGTAAATAGGAAATTGAATTGTGTTAATTAAAAGCAACTAGTACGTAAGTTGTATAGCAAAACTGTTGTATTATATTTTTCTATGTATAAATAATGAATGCATTTAATGTAAAACTGTTTTCTATGTAATGCATGATTTGTTGTAAGCCTTAAGCACTGGTTTTGTTTATATCGAATATTTTGGAAAAGCGTAAAGGATACGCAAGTTAAAATTAAAATGTAATGTAAAAGCGTAAAGCGCGCTAAATTAGAAAGTGAATATATAAGTGTTATTTAACGCAATGAGCATTTAAAGAAAATTTGAATTGAAGATTGAAAGAATGAATTATATGTATGAAATGCAATTGAAATGTTTGAATGTTGTACGTAGTGTTCTCTGGTTTCACACAAAAGTTTAAAGTTCATTTCATGTTAGAACCTCAGGGCATTTCAGATTTGTTTTAGGGGAGGTCTGAGGTCTTGAAAGTCGAAGAATTAACCCCAATAGAATTGAAGTCAGGTGGTAGTTGTGAACACTTGACAAAGTAAAACTGCGTGTTTTTCACAAACACTACATTTGGCCAGAGAACAAGGGGGAAGTTTTAAAAATGAATGAGTGTAAAATGAATGCGTTTGGCGAAAAGCGCTAATAGAAATTAAAAAACGCGAATACCTAAAGCGCGAATAAAAGGTCATTACGGAAAGCATCAGAGGAAGGGAATGTTGTACTTTTCAGGTGAAATGTACTTATAACATGAAATTAAAATTTATTTCCTTCCAGATTGGAAGGAACCAGATAGTATCAGTCAAGCCAAATTCCTGATGGATCTTTTTGATGTGAAGAAGGAAAAAGATATTCTATGTTAAAATATCTAAGACACAAACAGAGATTTAAACTAAATTTAAAACTTACAATTGTAAAGGATGGCGAATAGGAAGGAAAATTTAGATTTAGAATTTAGCATCTTCACTAAAAGCCGATTTTAGGCTACTTAGTTTCAGACTACTAAATTCTGGGAGCAACTTTGTAGCATTCATTATTTTAATTAACCAAATTATTTTTAGTTTGAACTTTCCTATCGAATTCTCAAAGTTTCAGTTGCTGCCCGAATTTAGCGCGAGTGAGATATTTATGCAAATCGCATATATCTGTTAGCAGTTAAAAGGCAGGAGTTAACGAGGGGAAAGACAGAGCCTTGGATTTATCGCCGTAAGGCTGTGCGCGCAAAGATTTCCTCTGTCTACTGAAAGTTCGCCTTCATAGGCAATTTGCAATTACCAGTGTTTGCTAGTGAAATTCGCATAATTGCATTTCACTAAGAGTTAAGCTTCCCTCGCCGTCCTACTTAGAATTTAAGTTAGGGAACTGAATTTGTTAACACACGTTATTTTTATATTATTTTAGTTCAGCCCAAGTAGTGGCTTACTCTCAATTTGAAGAGTTGTAAATATTTGAATTAAAGGGTCACTTTTAAACCCTCCTTCTGACTTTGTAGTTTCTGCAACACTAAAGGACATAGCCTAGATTTGCTCACTGTCCTCCACATAAGGTTTCACAGTTTATGCTCACGAAGAAAGTCAAGAGATTGAAGGAGAAACCTTATAATTTAGCTATTTTTAGTAGAATTGTAATTAAAATTGTTTTACTTTCCCGTGCAATGCAGCGCGTGACGAAAAGAGAAAGCTACGCCAAAAAAAATTAAAATACAAGAGTGCGTGCATTTAACGTTTAATAATTAATTGATGTCTCGTAATTGTACTCTGTTGCTATCCAGAAAAACTGAGAAATACGAGAACGTTCACGCGATTGATAAAAGCCGGATTAAAACCTCTCAGCTCAGTTGTTTTAAGCGAACTGTTGTTGTTTACTTAGTGCTGTTATTGATTGTAGTGAATTCCTGGTGAGATCGAATTAGTTTTCTCTGTTTTGAATGGAGTTCTATTTAAGTTTTAATAGTTCAAAATACAACTACTGTATGATATCGTGATATTGTACGAATATCTCTGAGAAAATATTTCAGCATTTTGTTTCATTTCTTGTGAAAAGAATAAATTTTATTAACTTTTTAACGACTTGTGTTTTCAATCCATTACGAACCCGTAACGCAAGCAACACTATGTTATTATTATACAGGTTGTTTCTAAATGAATATCGAGGTTTTAACGCTTTGTAGTATTTATTACGTAAAACTTAAAATTGCAATTAATACATGAACTAACTGAAAGGGCAACTCAAACAGTTATACCTACAAGCTTACGAGCGTTTAATGTGAGCACCTTTCGTTACACGGCACACATGAAGTCGATAGCCCAGTTCTTTCCAAAAGTTAATTAGTGCTTGTGGTGTAATTGTTGCTACAGCTGCCTCAATCCAGTTTCTTAGTTCGGGTACGTCGTTATGCCAGTGAGGCAATGCACCATCTTGCTGCCAAAAGACGTTATTTGGTTCATCTTCTACCAACTGGGAAAATAGCCATAGTTGTAGAGCATCATGATAGGAAGTAGCAGTTACAGTTAGTTGCTTCTCCAAAGAAAAAAGGCCCATAAACTTTCCGCGGAGATATGGCACAAAAAACAGTCAATTACAGGAGTCTCGTTGCAATTATACCATCTCGTGAGGCCTAAATGCGCACATTATGAGTGTTCACATGTCCACTGAGGTGAAATATTGATTTATCACTGAAAACAACATGATCCAGAAAATCGTCGTGCAACAACATTTCATGTGTAAAGTAATGATCTGTAAGCTAGAGCCTGTACTAACTGAAAATGATAAGGACGTAGTTGCAAGCATTTCACAAAACTTTCCAAACAGTCATCATCGGAACTGCTAATTCACGACTGGTCTTCCGAACTGATTTCTTCGGGCTACGCGTGAAAGATTCAGTCTCTCAACACTCTCTTCACTATCCCTTCGTCGTTCCGTACTCTTCCCTGTACAAAGGCAGCCAATATTTTCAAACTGATGATGTCGTCTCTTGGGGCATCACATCTGAACTTAACCTGGAACTCACGTTGCACAGTTCTGCCAACAGGTCTTTGCCAACTGCAGAACACAAAAAGCTTTCTGTTCACTTGTCACCATTTTTGCTACTAGAGCCTTCTGGCGCATGCGCGTAGTTCCTGTTTGTTGGTATGCGAAATCATTTCATGTATTAACTATGCTTTTAAGTTCTACGTAATAAATATTACAAAATGTTAAAACCCGATATTCATTTAGAAACACCCTGTGTAATGTCATATTCTGACGTTGAAGAAAGCACGCGTCTGCATATGACGTCGTTGTATGTCGGAACATATTTCGTTAATGTTAGCCTTTTAAATAAACAGCTGCTGTTGGCAACAATTTTTTTGTTTCAGGTTAGTATAAATTGCCACCAAATGTTTTTGCAATGTTTTAATTCTTTTAATACTACCATATATACTTTCATAATACCATATGTTTTAATTCTTTTATTGATATTGAGAAAATATTGTTATATTACATTAAATTTAAATCATGGTGTCATACGTATTAACCTGAAGTTTTAAAAGTTTTTGTTTCCTAGTTTGACAGCAAAAAAAGTATTTACGAATTGGTTGCTGCTTGAAGCGAACGAACTGATTTCATTCATTCTGAAATGGTCTTATATATTTGCTTTCCAGCGCTACACAGAACATATAAATTTTACTTTGGCTGAAGCCTTCATCAGACAATGTACATAAAAATATATATACACATTAAAAGTATATATACTTGTTTTTAAATCACTCACTTGTTGGACTGAAAAGCAATGCGTTTTTATAATTTGAAAGATAAATTTAAAAACTTATACTCAAAAAAACACAGCAACTCTCAGAACTCGCAGTTTGCAATATAAGGATGAACAGCTTACGCTATGACGCCTTAACGCAATATAATATGAAATGAAGCGGTAAGGGTTATAGACATTTCTAAAAGTCAAAACTGATTTTCACAATCCAGTAAAATTTATGACGCTGAGAAATTACTTAAAAGATATTTCTAAGTATCAAAGAATTTCGAAAGAGGTCCTTTACTCTTTATCCAGGCTTAGGACTGGCAAATTAGATACAAATTTAAGAAATAGATTGCACGAGTTCTCCCCCATTGCTTATCAGGGCTACTTTTTCTTCTAGTTGATTTCACAAACATAACTGGAGTCCTGAGTAGGAACAAGGACCTTACTAAAAGCTATGTTCGTGCCTGTGTAGAAGATACAACAAAGATAAGAAGGCTTCAAATTACCCTTTATTTGCTTATCGATTTTGCAGACGTTTCCGCTATTCGGGATACAAAGACCAACCGCTTGTGGCCCGAACGTAAAAGAATATAAGACTATTAAATAACTAAAACTTAAATAAGGGCTAACTTTTAATATTTCACACAGATGACTAGCACTATGACTAGGCCTTTTAAATGACTACGTCTGTAGTACGCAAACTGCGGAAAACTACAATACGCCTGTAACTTTCAAGAGGATTGAACTCTGGTCTTAAAGGAGGGCAGCAACTGATGGCAAGCTCGCGTGAAGACACGTAGCAAGAGGGCTGTTTCTCCTTCCACTGTTGGCATAAAGCCATTACTTAAATACTTAAGCGTTAGCAAATACAAATCGGATAAACGTATTTGCGCGTTCATTCTGGCCGGAAGTGGAAAATAAGAGATAATAAAGTTTTAAAATAAAATAAACGTTAGTGAACTTAAAATCCTTACAAGCTTATCAATGTGTTTAAGTATTTTCGTAGTTTTCCTGAAGTGTAATGTAATTAAAGCCTATTTTGCCTTCAAAATTCTCCAGGAAAGCAAGTCTTTGTCAGCCAGCTTTCATATTCTTTGTCTTATTCTGTTAAAAATTAAATAAACACAAATCTTCTTATTCTTAAGATGATTAGTAACTAATTTCGTGTGAGATGATACAAAGCTTTTTAGACACTAAGATCTTCTCATAAAAAATTGCAGTGCTATTTAGTGCTGTTTACCTGATTGGATCGGATTATTTGTTTATAGCAGTGCTTACAATGTTTTTCAGCTCCGTGATATATATATCAAAGACTGAAGTAAATATTTAATATATCGTAATAAATTGCCTAATACACTGCTCAACATTGAAAATGCAACACTAAGAAGGAGTGGCCAGAAAGTGATGAAATTTGGAAAAAGGACAGAGACAGCAAGCAGCAATAAGTGATCTTTATTTCAAAATGATAGTCAGAATACAGAGCGAGAACGGTGTCTGCTCAGTAGGATGTAGGACCACCGCGGACAGCGATGCACGAAGAAACACGTCTAGGCATAGAGTCAATAATTCTGTTTAGTGTCCTAATTTATGGCTCTCCATTCCCTTTCAACCATTTGCCCCAGTTCGTCTTCGTCTCTTTACATCCCACACACGTTCGATTGGTGACAGGTCAGGAGAGAACAGTGACCAGGGAAGAATCTGTATACCTTGTAGAGCATGTTGGCAGATGCGAGCACTGTGTGGTCGGGCGCTACCCTGCTGAAATTGCATTAGGCAGCCCCTGAAGGTAGCGGATTGCCACCGGCCGCAGTACATTATCCAAGTATCGTTGGGCCGTCGTAGTGCCCTGAATACGATTTAGAGGTGACCTGGAATCGTAGGCAATAGCGCCCCAAACCATTATGCCTCGTTGTCGCGCGGTGGGGCGTTCCACAGTTACTGCCGGATTAGATAATGTCTTCACGTCGACGCCACAGACGTATGCGGCGACTGTCACTGGATAAACAGAAGCGTGACTCGTCTGAGAACACGACGTTTCGCCATTCTGTCATCCACATCGATGTGATCCTGCACCATTATAAACGCTCGCGTCTATGCTGTGGGATCAATGGCAGTCTTCGTAACGGACGCCGTGAGTGCAGGACACGTTCAACCAATCGACGGGAAGTGGTTCTCGTCGACACTGGAACATCCAGAGTATCTTGCATATCGGTGCAAGAATCGCGGTACAAGTGACTTGCGGGGCCGCCACAGCTTGTCGGCGGATGCTTCGATCCGCTCGTGCTGACGTCACTCTGGCTACACCTGCACCCCTCCTTCTTCCCGTATTCCCTTGTTCCAACCATGTTCGCCATAGCCGATGCATCGTGCTCGCACCCATATGGATATCAACTTCGATTTGACGTAAGGACCAACCCGCCCTTGTCAGTTCGATCACCATATCCCTCGTAAAATCGTCTATCTGCTGGAAGTGCCTTCGTTGACGGTGGCCTGGCATTCTCTCCCATTACACGTATCCTCCGTTACAAAAACCAACTTTCTTCGATAATTCGTCTGGCATAAATAACGACACGAATATTGCCCATGCTGCACTTTCCTTCCCTTATATTTTACTTCACGTGCGTCGGAGAGCTGCGCATTTCATAACATTCTCATAACTCAGTGACGTGCGTCGTTTCTAAAATTTGCATAAATTTCTGACCACTCCTTCTTGGTGTTGCATTTGCAATATCGAGCAGTGTACTTTGGCAAACTCTGCAAAGTAATAAAATAATAATTTATTTACTAATGGATTATTGAGTATATTATCTTCTTTGTGATAGCTAGCAGAATTTTCGTTGAATGAAGTAACTTATAAGTATCTAAAAATGAATATTGAAAATTCTTGTGGTAAAATGAAGCATGAAATATGAATCATGAAAAAGTAGAAAACGGAAACTTTAAAAATGAAAGAGTAATCAATTAACCAAGTAATTATCGTCACTGATCGGAAATTAGTTGACCTTTCAAGTGGAACAAACAAGTCTCCGATCAATTAACAATAATTAATAAATGCGAAGTTGTTTCGTCTTTTACTCAAGTAAGAACTATGATGCCAAACTTGTATTAGGTAAGCTGAGTTTAAGCAAAGTAGGTAGATTTTAAGTGAGATGAATTTAAGTTAATGCACTATATAGAATTCATTATGAAAACGGTAGTTCCGTTAAGTTTAAAAATTTGTTTAATATCGTCATTATTGTTGTTATTATTGTTGTTAGAGTGAGAAGCAGTATTATTATTTTTCTTACTTCAGTAAAGTGTTCCTCGACGCCCTCGCTTCAATCATGTTAATTTAAAGAAAATTTATAAACATAATAAACAGAATGCAATCTTTGAAAAAAAATTATTAAGATAATTAAAAGTTGAAAAATATTTACAGACAAGAAGAAGGTACAATTAAATGTACAATAAGAAATATACGTAATATACATAAATGGGCCAGAAAATGAATTAGTTGCGTAAATTCGTAAAACTTACGTGCTTGTGAATGTTAACAGTAAGATATGTCCGCTGCAGTCTTCTTACCCAGAATGGAATTTGGAATTCGAACTCGGATAGAGAGAGGAGGGATGAATGAGTTAGTGGCAGTCGGGGACATTGAGAATCTGTTTTTAGAATGCGGGATTGCTCAAGGAAAAGAAAAAAGAATTTCCTAGATGAAACTAATGTAACAATGAAATGTTAATAAACAAACAGTTATAATCAATTAAATCATGCGGTAATTAATTAAATTCTCAATTATAAGTAGATACATGTTATTAGTAATCCAAAAAAGTGCATACTAATATTATTAAATTGTTTAAAAATACGGAAAAGAAAAAGAATATTTCAAAACTTTTCACGGCCTATATCTCCCGTTCTTCTGAGCCGATTGAGGAATTTCAAATTGCATTTTCCATGTCTCGGAAGCGCTACTTAGGATATATATTAGATTTATATATAACTTTGTTCTAATATAGGTATTTTGACAGAAAATGGGACTTTTTCTGAAATAACATACCAATTGTTTTCCATATTTCGATTCTACGACTCAAATTATGCCTAAATATTAAATTTTGTAAAATTTGGTGCGAAATTTACGGAGAAATTCAAAAATTTCACTTCAAGAATTTTTTTTTCAGTTTGAGCCAAAAATAATTCACTTAGCGAAATTCTTAATATGCGGCAACCTATTTTCGTTCCCTTCCATTGTGCAGGGGAGGAAAAAAAAGTCGCATCATTCCTGCCTTTTCACATTGTGGATGAGAGGGGAAAAAGTCGCATCGTTCCTAATTTCAAATAATTTGAACAAATATTTAATTTTTCATAAGAAAAATAATCATTTTTGTAAAATCGTTCATTAAATTAGCTTCAAATTGTTGGTTCAATAAAATATCTATACTACAAATAAAATATCTTTTCAGCTACTAAAGGAAAGAATGTGTATTATACACACATAGCCAAACAAAGTACATTGAGGGAAAAAAAAGGGGGGACAGTTCTATATCTCCTGTTCTACTGGCCCGATTGATGAAATTCAAACTGCATTTTCCATGTCTCGAAAGCACGACTTAGGGTATATATTAGATTTATATATAGCTTTAATCTAATATAGATATTTTGACACAAAATCGGACTTCTTCTGTAATAACATAACAATTTTTTTCCATATTTCGATTTTACGACTCAAATTACGCCTAAATATTAAATTTTGTAATATTTGGTGCAAAATTTATGCAGAAATTCAAAAATTTAACTTCAAGAATTTTATTTTAAGTTTGAGCCAAAAATAATTCACTTAGCGAACTTCTTAATATGCGGCAACCTATTTTCGTTCCCTTCCATTGTGCAGGGGAGGAAAAAAAGTCGCATCATTCCTGCCTTTTCCCATTGTGGATGAGAGGAGAAAAAGTCACATCGTTCCTAATTTCAAATAATTTTAGCAAGTGTATAAACCACATTTTCGTTATGATCGCTTTCAACAAATATGCCAAATTTCAAAACGCGTCAATATATAAATTCACGTATATCTTCGGAAATTTTGAATAAAAAGCTTTATTTTTTTGCAGGTATCTTAGAAATGCTACTACTTTAAGATGATGGTAAAGATTTTATAATTCAAAACGTTTCTTTATTTGAAAATTTATAAAAATTATTTTAAAATGCAAATTTTATAACTAAATCATAAATGATCGGTGAATTTTATTTAGAATGAATCAAAATTTCGAACTGTATAGGAAGGAATCAAATAAGCTTGATAAAAAAGAGATATTAATAAATGCATACCAAATTGAATTAACATTGAGGAGCTAAATTTTGAGAGCTTATTTTTTAAAAACTACATGTGTGATTTTTACAAAACTTGGGAGTTTGGCATAATTTGAGTCGTAGAATCCAAATATGGAAAAAAAATGGGTATGTCATTTCAGAAAAAGTCCGATTTTGTGTCAAAATATCTATATTTGAACAATGGTACATATAAATCTAATACATATCCTAAGTCACGCTTTCGAGACATGAAAAACACAATCTGAATTTCGTCAATCGGCCTAGTAGAACGGGAGATATAGAACTGCCCCCCTGTTTTTTTCTTCTCGCAGTGTACATCCACGTACACATTTTTATAACTACTGACTGACAGTAAAGAACAAATGATAGCTCTGTCTCTAACTCCATTCTAGTTCTTATTCCTGATATATTGATATTGAACGAGACCTAAAAACAACTTTCTTTTACAATATATCTCCCCTTATGATCCCTAACAGACCCATTTACTTTTCCCTTCATAACTAACGTCCTTCTCCTCTTGACTGTATCTGCGACGACACCAGGTGAGCAGTATAGCAATATGGTAGCAATAACGTAACACTGACAATCCCCCGGGACACGTTCTTCACAAGAAAAGTAAATTAGAACAATCAAAGTGGACTGAATAGATGATAGGCATATTTTCCATGTGTACGAGGTGCTTCGGTGGCGGAGAAAAGAAAAGAAAGGACCTATTATTCAAGTGATATCAACAAACCGTAGCTCATAAAACTAAAATAATTTATCAATGTCTCGAGCTTAATTCTTAGAACCTTGGAAACATCCCACATATGTAGATTTATGATTAATTTATATGCGTTATTACACAGCAAGATTATTTCAAACTTCTATATATTTGAAGAAGAAGATATTTCAATAAATCTACAATAAATTATATGAAAACTAAAACGTCACTAAGCTTTTTAATTTTTCAACTTAATAAAGTCATTTCTATGTCCATAAGTTATAGACTTCTTTCTCAAATTTTTCGCAGAATAAATTATTGGATGGTCTAAATTTTTATACTGAAGTCGAGTTTTCTTTAGAAATCTCAGACGATCAAAAAGTATTTTTAGATTTTTCAGCATGTGTTTTGCTTTTCCTATACTAAAATATGCATTTTTATACTAGTTTTCATAATTTCTTTAGCATTTGAAATGAATTCTCTGCAAAATTTATGTTATCCTTTACCAGCCATAAATTTTTATTTGCAGGTTTAGCGGCATTTTCATGTTATACAGAACGTTAATAAAATTAATGAGTTTTAAATTCTTTTTATTTACAAGACTGGCAGCATTATTCACATTAGACAGAACATTAATAAAATTAATGAGTTTTAAATTCTATGTTGGCAGCAATTCAGTTTCGGCTCTCGTTTTAAAACAGTGTATTCCTTTCAACTGTCTGTTATTTTAAATGTCAATTAAGACCTTTTAAAATTTCTCCTTTCACTCGCACATAATCTGTATTTATTTTTCAGTATGCAGTTTTAGTAGTAAATCTGAAAAACTATATTTTAATGTTAAAATCTGGTAAATCAGCTTTGGAAATATTCCGTTCATATATTAATTTATAAAATGTTACTGCACCTACTTCAAAAATGAAACTGCTTTCTGTACATTAATGTATTTCTTCATACAGAAGTTTTTTTATCCTTTCTGCACTTTTATTACTGCTGCTGTCATAACTTGAGTTTGTAAATTATATAAATTTATCCCAAAATGGCATAGCTTTCATACTGTTTTCCTTGCAACTTTGCCGAGTCGAAAATCTCAAAAAAACCTAGGAAGTGATCGTGGTGTGAGAAGTGATTATTCCAGACATTTCAGATATACATTGTTGATATTTGTTATCGGTTGTTACAGTGTAACGTAATTAAAACGTATTTGACGTGTTTTACTGTTTTTAATATTTTCTATTTAATTTTTTTAGCATCATGTTAAGAGGCATGAAATCTCTTTCCTTCTGTTTTCTTGAAGGTCGTAATGCTTTTAATCTATTTTAATAAGTTTAATATATTATCCAGTGGACTAAAAAATCCATTTTAAAAATAAACTTCAGTACTTGGTCCTCAAAATTTGGATCATGTTTTTAAAGATATTACATTGTAATAAGCTCTTGCTAGGGTATTTAACAAAATGAGATAAACATTGTAGATACATTAGGTTATTTCGAAGCAGGAATCATGAAAAATAAGCAGTCTTCGAAGGGAATCGAACCACGGACCTCGAGGTTACGCGTCAAGCGTGCTGACCACAGCACCACAAAGGCATGCGAAGAAGGCGGATAAATACCTTATAACATAAACGTAAATATGCATAAAGAATATTGGATAACTTTTAGAACTGATTTTTCCCCCAAAGAAGTGAAGATACCGAACAACAATTATTGCCAGTGGTTGATAGCGTATATTCAGATGCTGTCATTCAAATAGCATCTGCTTATAAAAGTAAACATGAATGGAATTTGTAGGGATTATTTTAATTTTCTAGTAGTTATTTTAAATGTCGAAATCGTTTCCTTTAAATTCTTGTTTTCCACCTACAACTTCCTGCGAGAAGGAGATTTCAGTATCGCGTTTTATGTAACAGAAGTAGAACCAGTATTTAATGAGGAAGTTAAGTTACTTCAGTAGAAGAGTTCAGAAATGCTTACTAAAACGAGTACTGCCTTCGGGTCACGCCGTTTCTTTAAGCCCATTTTACTAGGAACGGCCGTACTCTTACGTGAGTGTTAGCACTTGCCAGCGACATTTAATTATGGGCCAATTCGGTTAGTTATCTTTGTATAGCTTCGGCTAAATTTTAGCTAGTTAGAATTAGTTTAGTTTCTTATTTTCTATCTTAAGTTAAAGCCCAAGAAGGAACCGACTGTGTTTTTTGAGTGAATAAAAGTGTATTTTAACCATACTTTGGACTTCTGTTTTAAAGTTTTAAGGAGGCCAGCGAATAGTTGCTAGAAACTTCCATGAAAGTTCTAGTAGCCAAAGACACATACATTAAGTAGAATTTTATAAATTCTTTACTTTATATAACCGTTATGGGCTATGTGACTGAATAATGAGCTATAATAAAGCTTGCTTCTCACAATAGAGGTACCATCAAGTAGCTTGCAAAATTTTAAAAAAAATGTAACTGTTAACTCTGTAAGGTATTCATTTAAGTTTGTCAGGACTGAGTGTTCTGTGCATACTTTTGGCGAACATATTCGTGAAGTAGTTAAAGTCCGGATCTTGAACAGGGAGCTGAATGCAGCTATGTTCTCTGGTAGAATACTGTGGTTAAGTGGCAGAATAACTGCACGTAAGAAGGATTTAAAATCCCCTTTTATTAAACCACTATTATTTACAGCCACTTCCCAACTCGGTAGGGATAACAGAAAATAATGACCGCACTTGGGTCTAACTTGAACAATCAAATAATTTAAAATAAAGTTAAATAGAAATTAAGTAGCAGTTGCTCACAGAGCTATGAACGCGAGGTTGGCTTCTATGCTAAACGATCAGTGGTGCGTAGCGAGATTTAGCTAATACTAACGCACTTAGATTTCTTCAATAAGTAATAGCGTAGCAGCGCTAAAGCTTAGAACTTAAATACTAGCTAGTCAGGTGGACGTCGAACAGAGCCGCAGTGATCTGAGAGTAAAAGCTCTCTCACACCCAGAAGTTCCTTGCTAACCTTTAAATATCAAAACTTGGCTCCACTTCAAATTAGCATACAGCTGAAACACGCACTCATTCTAACGGGAAGTTGAAATACGAACTTACAGGAAAGAAAAATTAACATAAAACTTTGTTAGTTTAAACTAAAACCTTACAAGTTAACCAGTTATTTCATGTTCAGAATCTATATTGTCACTTCTCCTTGTCGTTTTCCTGCCAGGATGCACATTTTAGCTCGCGCATATTTAAATGAGATAGAAACAGACAGCATTTAAATGGAGGTTATATATTATTTAGATAGAGCGTGTTCCCCCAGCCGACGGGCACGTTACTAACTGAAATTCTACAGTAGTATTTCTGTCTATGATGTTTCCAGTAGTGCTTGTCACGCCGATGTAGCTTTAAGCCAACTTGCGAGTTAATTATTAGTCTTTGGATAACAAAGATGATAGTCTTTGGATAACTTAAGATTTAGCTTTAGTATAGATTTGAACTCCTTACTTTTAGTGAATTCCTTACTTTTTTTAATTACTTGAATTTACGCCAGAAATGCTGGCTGGTTATGTAAGCACCAGGAGAGCCTTCTGTTCAATTATTTCAGTTCTTAATAAAAGGGTCTTTTACACCCTTCTTACATTTCTGCTTGATTAACTAGGCATAACGACAATTGGTTTACCCCTATTCAAGAGTCTTGACTTAGTGTAGCTCTACGCCTCTGATTTTTCAGATTTGCCAACTGAGATCTAATTTCTGTTCGAAATTACACTTTAAAGAGGCAGTTATGTGAAAAATCTCATGAAGTCTGGAAATAATAGTTACGAGAGGTGCTAAAGCTTTAACAAATCTTCTAAGAAAACGAACCAAAAGCCTTATAAACAAAATTCTTGATTTTAATTTTCCCTATATCCAATTCTTTCTTTGTGTGCGTGTGTGTGTATGTTTGTATTTTTTTTCCGATTGATTTAATTTTAATGATTCCCCACCATGTGAGTATGATTATTACAGCCGCAACAAAATACTTGTTATCAGCAAAATATTTGCAAATGTTTTCGTCAAATTAGAAAAATGCACATTTAAAAGATGCCAGGAAATATAATGAAAAATGCATTGCACTAAGCAAATTCACATAATGCATTGATCGATTAAATTACACGACTTCGAAAATGATACTCATTGTAATTACAACTTCAGACATGATTACGTTCGTGTTATCAACGTCTGTGCAGAAGGTCGTTCCTCAACAAATTTAGTTTGTAAAATAATCATATTATTACAGTTTTTCTATGACTTTAATATTAGTTAATAATTATCGGTAAAAGAAATTATATTTGTGTCAGTGTGTACTTTGTACTCTCATTTTAATCGGTTTTAATTTTACACAAGTTTGAAAATTCAGATCAGAATAGAAACAAAATTGGCATTGATTACACGAAAAACTTGAATGCTGCCTACTAAACTGTAAAGAAAATAAAGGAATTGAAAATTGACATTAATTTTTAACTCTTGTATGAAATTATAAAGTTAATCTTATTCAAACCTATGGGCCTAACGAATGTCTTAGTCTATTAAAGAATCATCGTCATCAACAGAAAAACGATTTATGAAACAAACACAGTAAATCATTTATCTATAACTTTATCTGTCACTGCCTGTGGGATGCAACAACTTAAAATAAATTATAGTGCAGTATAAATTGCAGTGCAGATTTAATGTAAGTCTTCGGACTTACAGGTGATATTAATCCCTTGCAACTGTTAATAAATCAGATCAATTTATTGAGGTCAAATAACAGTCACACAATAAAAAACAGGTTGTCGGTTTCCTCACTGGGTAAATGAAGCTTAACTAAGCAGAAGACGACAAATCTTAACTGAGGTTCAGGTTACTGCAGTGGAGACCACGACGAGTTATGCCGCAAACAAAGTAGGATTAAAAAGATGTAATCGGCCATATCACTTAACTGAAAGCACTAACATCACTTACATTACGTTTTCAGAAAGGAATCACCTGGATGTCATTCTTATAGAAATTATGTGTTGTTTATTTCCACCTTAAGAAATTGAATGCTAAGCTTAACGTAGTAGAAAAATATCCTAATAATAAAGGTAAAATATTTATTGTTACTAGCTTGCTAATGGTCAAATCTTTATTATACAAGAATTATACAGATTGGATGCATTTATTGCGATGTTTTTAAATAATATGGAGGAATTACAGCATATACATGAAACATATCTCCTTTCTAATAATAAATTAACATTAGCCCTTTAACCCCTCTTTTAAATTTGAGCATGCTTCCCTCTTTATTCTAAAAATAGCAAAGCAATAACTTTTCTTCCTTGACGAGATCTCGCTTCTCTTCTGTCGCCCTTCTGCTTTGTCCCTCTTTGCTTGCTACTCCATTTTCATCGTGATGTAATTGCATAGGACAGGTGTATGCGTGCGGGTTCTTAATAGGTTGAATGCACACAGCTCCGATGATAGGTTAATAAAATTTAATTATCTAAAAAACTCTTCAAAGTTATGGAATTTTCCATAAAAAAGCTAGCTAGCTCGTTCTTAGTAGTTTGAAGTTTACTCTGTGTTCACAGTATCAACTCAAACTACTAAGAACGTTAAACACAAAGCTATGCAAAGCGCATCTAAAGAGAAAGCTAACCCGGAAGTATCTCAGCATTCCGATCTCGCGCTGAACTAACAACTCGCAACAAGAACGAAACAACTGAGAGCAGATGCTTTCTCTCCGGCCTTATATAGCTTTCACTCGGGTACCGAGATATTTCTAGTACCCTCTGCTTCTCGAAATTATTGCAAGGCAATATGAGGGAATTACGGTTACAGCTAATATAGTGAAAAGTTACATTTATGCAATTACAATACTCCTACGGTGATACAGGAACCGGACCAAAATGTCGCCAGGTTTAGTGACTTTTGACGATTCCTCGCCAAATTTGGCAGTAAAATAAGTCCCCAAAACCGTTGCCAACTTGGCGATATTTCTCCAAATATACCGATATACCCATTTATTCGATGTTAAATGGACTTGCCCCTGTATTCTTACTCTTCCGCTATAGCTTATCACTCGAGATATTTCATGTTACGTTTCGCAGAAACATGCAACGATTTTGTACGAAATTCGTAACAACAATTTAAATTGTGGGACGCAAATCCCTCCCAATTTGTTTCGAAAGCATCAAACAATATGTTTACTTCGGAAGTTCAGAAAATAAAGAATATTTTGGTCTGTTTAAATGATATGTTTTCCCTAGAGGTTTTTTTTACAATCTCTATCTTAAATCAGTCCCTTGGCCATGTTTTTCTACTTGATTGACTTCGTTTCCAATCGCAAACTGCAGTGTGTTCTCTTGTCTACTGCCAAGAGGATTACATACACATATGCAAAGAGAAAAAAATATTAATACACTGGTGGTCACCGTAAATGCAACACCCTTAAGGAAGCATGCAAATAACATGAAATTTACAACATGCATTAGCGGAGGTGAGAGATGCAAATGATTAGAATTTCAGCGCAGACGCACACCAGGCGCGCCTGTAGCGCCCCTTCAAAGCGCTATTTAAGGCTTGGAGTTTTCAAGTTCGGCAATTGTGTTTTTCTTGTATTTTTTTCAAAAAAACGATCAATTATGCCTCGTAGTAAACAGCGATCATGGTTTGATCAAGTATCCGAGTTCGACAGAGGAAGGATAGTGGCCTACCGAGATTGTGGATGATCTTTCAGGGAAAGCGGTAGTCGTGTTGGACGAAACCAAACAACTGTAATGCGAATATGTGAACGTTGGGTATGTGTAATGCAGATATGTGAACGTTGATGGGTACGGCGGGCCGACGTGTTTGATCGCATCCGCCTCAGTGCACCACTTCACGCGATGACAGGAACATTGTACGCATGGCAGTGACGGATCGCTCAGTCACATCACGAACCATAGCACAGCACATTCAGTCTATAACCCATCATTCAGTGTCTGCGCGTACCATTCGACGCCGTTTACAGCAGAGTGCTCTATCCGCAAGACGTTCATTGCTTCGTCTACCTTGATGCAGAACCACAGACGTTGTCAAATGTGGACGGCAGAATGGGATGAAATTGTCTTTAGTGCCGAGTCACGCTTCTGTCTGCAACACCGCGATGGTCGGATTCGAGTCTGGAGACAGGGTGGAGGGAAGATGCTGAGCAGCTGCGTTATGCACCGCCCAACTGGTCCTGCACCGGGTATCATGGTACGGGGCGGTATTGGATATCACTCTCGCACTACTCTAGTACGCATTGCCGGTACTTTTACCAGCCAGCGCTACATCTCCGTGGTGTTGGAGCCAATTGTCCTTCCTTACCTTCAGGGCTTGCCCACAGCCATATTTCAACAGGATAATGCGCGACCACACGTGTCAGGCATTGTCCAAGGGTTCTTCGGCAATCGCCAGATTGAATTTTGTCCCTGGTCGGCTCGCTGTCCGGGTCTTTGGCCGATAGAAAACATGTGGTCCATGGTTGCTGAACGATTGACCCAGATTACATCCCAATCTGCCACACCAGATCAACTTTGGCAACGCTTGGAAGCTGCTTGGTCTGCTGTACCCCAAGAACACATCTGAAGTCTCTTTGAATCAATGCCGAGGAGTGTGGTAGCGGTGATCTCCAACAATGGCGGCTACTCTGGTTACTGATTCTGGAAGGAACCACACTTCACAGAAGTCTATAAATTTAATAATTTGATACTTGGTCAACATGCTATCTACTAAATCAATTTTGTTGTCATATCTCTTGCCTTTCTTGGTGTTGCGATTTGGGTGGCCAGTAGTGTACTTGTGTCATTATTATAAATTACATTTATAAGCTACATGTGTATATAACACGGAAGATTTAGAATACAAAAATTGATTCTTTTAACAAAGACAGTGGGAGGCCAGTAGTGTATTTGTATCATTATAAATTACATTTATAAGCTACACGTGTATATAAAACGGAAAATTTTTAATACTAAAATTAATTCTTTTAACAAAGAGGGTATTATTACCATTAAGGAATACACTGACTACAAATAAGTATTTGGACACCTATGCAAATGACGATATCTGCGGTCCTAAGGTACGTCATATATCGTGTAGAAAACAGCATCGTCTTTAGTCGCATGCAAGAAGCCTCTCAGTTCGGAGCTCTCTGATTTTGAGAAAGGTATAACTATCGGGTATCACAAATGTGGCCGATCTTTAAGGGACATATCTAGCGATCTGAAGTACCCAAAATCGACAGTGGCCTATGTGATTAAGAAGTGGAAGGTGGAAGTGTCACGAGTCGGCAGAAAAACGAAACTGGGAGATAGAGACCGACGAGTGCTGTCCAGAGAAATTCGGAAGAACCGCACCCAACCGATGGCCCTCATCCGCGAGGAGTTTCAACAGGCATCCGGGAGTATTGTTTCAATGAATACCATCCGTAAGGAAGCACATCTTCTTGGTTTTCATTGTCGTGCTGCTGCCCATAAGCCTTTGTTCACAAAATCCAACCGCGCTGCTCGGTCAATGTGGTGCAAAGCACATCGAAATTGGACCATAGATCAGTTGAAAAGGGTTCTTCGGATTGACGAATCAAGGTTCACTCTTTATCGTTCGGATGGCAGGGTCTGGGTCTGGCGTCTACCTGGAGAACGTCTCCTGCCAGAATGAATTGTGCCAACAGTCAAGTTCCCCGGAGGTGGAATTATGGTTTAGGGGTGTTTCTCCTGGTATGAACTGGGACCCTTGGTCCCCATTCATGGTAAGCTCAACTCCGATGCCTACTGCATTATTTTGGATGACAATGTACTTCTTACCTTGTGGCAGTTTTACGGGTTGGACCTCTGTTACTTTCAGGACGACAATGCCAGTTGTCATGTTTCGACGTTAACCGAGGCTTGGTATGGGACCCTTTGGAGTTCATCGACTGGACTGGCCTGCCCAGAGTCCAGACCTGAACCCTATCGAGAACCTCTGGGACGAGTTGCATCTCCGAATTCAGGGGTGCACTACCCGTGCAAAATCGGTGAAGGAACCTCTATGTCTTCTCCAAGCCGAGTGGAAGAAAATACCACTAGCTGTCACACAAAGACTTGTGGAAAGTATGCCCCGGAGGGTCCACGCTGTAATTACCTCTCGTGGAGGCTCTACCATTTATTGATTTTGAATAAAGTTAGTTTTTCTTTTGTATCACAGGTGTCCAAATACTTATTGGTAGTCAGTGTAGTTTCGAGAACTATAAGCATATTTTATTATGTGAAGCATATGTCTGAATCATAGGTTCCAGGCTATCTGATTTCCGGAGCTCATTTTAAAACTAATTTCTCTGGAGCAACCTTTAGGTTTGACCTGTGTCTTAACAAGCTAATAGTATTTAGGAATAATAGTAAAGTAAAGAGACATTTGAATAACGGTACAATACGCATCCAGTGGAATTATTTTAAAACTTTGAAATTTAAAATAATAATTTAGTCCGTTCTTAACAACAAAATGGTTTCGTCGAAATTTTGCGCTAACAAAATATTATTTCAAAGTTCAACAAATCAAATCATTTGTGTTATGCCGGATTATTGGTAAAAAGCAGTAATGAAAAGGAGCCATACAATAAACACAGTTTCTTCAGTTTAACCATATCATCCAATTCAATTAAATTCATTACACAAAATTTCATAATTTCTTGCAGAAGATAATTAACATAACATAAAAGAACATATAGACGTTTAATGAGATACGTGTGGTTGCATTTTTGCAACAGCTATCTTAAGTTCAATTGATGACAATTTCAGGCGAATGTATGTTTCTTCATTTAAGCCGTTTCTATTTTTTGTTTTTTGTACTTTTAAAGGCATAAAATCCAGCTTCACAGTAATGTAGTTGGGGAAAGCAGCAATATTCATTTGTTTTCTCAGACAAGATTTTGAATTTCTCTTGCAAATGCAGTTAAAACTCTGGTGGGCTTTGATTCCGAAACGCAACTTTTAGTTCGCTGTGAAATGTCAAATCTATGAAGACTCGTATTATGCTGAATTTAAGCCGGGCAATTTTTTTCTTGACACTGAATACATTCAGAACCCATTTAAACTTATCAGGCTCTTGAACTGTTTGAAAGTAATATTAAAGCAAGTCTTGCAAAGCCTCGAGATACTCCCGAATATTTTTCTGTGTTTACTGCTTCTTAAATTTTGATTTTTTTTCACTCAAGAAGTTTTCTTTAAGAGGAAAGCAACAGATTTCTTCCTTTTGGATGCACAACTGTACAGTTCTGTAAATTTAAAATTAAAATGGCTTTCGCATACGATAGAAGAATTAGGCATTGCCAGAATGGCAGCATTAAGATGTTCTAATGATTCGATATAAAAACTGTTCAAGGAGGTTTTGTTTAATATGGAGTTTAACAAGTGCAAATAATATTTATTAATGTTAATCGAAGATTAATTTTAATGAAGAAGAATCCAGATGTTTTTCTTATTTCAATAGCGTACTCGAAGATGAATTTCTCCTCAATATTGAAGTAAGAAAAACCTTACTCAAACTAATGCATAATTTTTTTATAAAAGTCGCAAGTTCCTTCTTAAAGACAATTTGACATTTGCATTAAAAACTATTTTTTAACAACCATTTCAAGACAGCTGAAACACGTAGTGCCATTTTGTACACTAATCTGAGCGCACATCGGCAGTTAGAGTTTTTATTATAGAATTTATGTATGTATGAGATATCAACTAAATAGTTTTTGCATGAAATTTTGCCCAAAGAAAATCCAAAGTTCTCTAACAACTGGAAAGTAGTTTTAGACATTTAACTTGATGATTGTAAAGGTTGGCTGGTGTTGTTAGGTTTAGAATTCAAAATCTTAGCAAGGTCGTTAAAGCCTTTAGTTACGATTTGTTAAATTCTGGTGGAGAAAAACATAAATGTCTTATTTTAAACTAACCAGTTATTATTAATGATCCGAATTATAATTAACTTATCTTTAATTCGGATCTTTTTAATTTCTTCTTTTTGTATTTCTTACCAGAATGCGAATCAGTTGTTAGTGTAGTTAAGTTTATAAAGTCATTAGGATTTTTTTGCAAGAGAAGTGAAAAATGAGCAATGCCCTCGCCGAGACGCGAACCTGGCACTCCCGAATATCTGCCCGGTGTGCTACCGTTACATCACGAACGCATGCAGAAAGAAGGGAGAAAATACCTTATATGCTCCTCCTTTTAAAGGGTGACTGGTGTTTAGGGGAACCAATCGCCAAATTCTGGTGGTGAAGAATCATCATCCACCATCTTTTAGTTTGGGTGCCATTGTAGAGTCATTACGGCTTTTTTGTTGCCGGAGACATGAAAAATGAACAATGCCGATGCCCGGTCTCGAACCTGACGTATCGAGTGTGCTACCGTTATACCACAAAGACCTGCAGAAGGGAGGGACAAAATACCTTATATAGTCCTCCTTTTAAAGAGCGACCGGAACCAGTCGCCAAATCCTGGTGGCTAAGAATTATCATCCTCCATCTTTTAATTCTGGCGCCACTGTAGAGTCATTAGGATTTTTTTGATGCCGAAGACGTAAAAAATTAGCACTGTCCTCGCCGGGACTTCAATCTGACGCGCCGAGTGTGCTACCGTTGGGTTAGGTTAGGTAAGTGCAAGGGCCACCTATTATTTACTCTGAGTAAGTAGGTAAAGACCCCTTACACTAGCTATCCACAGTTGAAAGGCCTTCCTGGGACTCACGGTACCATTCTGGTACCGAGGCGCTGCTGTTTGTATAATGAATTGGGTGGCATCACTTTGTGTTGGAGAGAGTTCTAGACCCCTTGATTCCGGAATATGCATTATTTCGATTATGCGCTTCCTCATATGGCTATTACTGATTGCACATTTGGTGTACGGAATCATATCTTGTTCTAGTCTTGGTCTTCTCAGATGCGGACTTGTTGTTATGATGCACGTGAATCGGTAATGCTCTGGATCATCCCTCTCTCCACATGCGCATAGATCTGAATGTGCGAGATTCCTCTTGTAGAGATATGCAGGGAAAGGGTCGTCGCCTGAGACCAGCCATGTTATAGTTCGACCGTCTCAAACGCAACCCTGGCTGGCATTCTGCCAAAACACATAGACTCGTCCAAAAGGGGTGTTATTCCTTGCTGCGACGTGAAAGGTCACGTGAAAGTCTTCTCTTTTCCGGAGAGAGATATGCTGGAAGGAAAGAATGTCCCCATCCTTCCACCCTATTTTGAGAATAATTCGGTCCGAATGCGCATGCGTGTTTGCGCTCATGGTCGCAAATAAGGCGGTCGAACTATATTTTTCTACTGATGACGTGTAGGGTGGAGTTTATTCTTGGATATAGATCGTATGTGCGCCTGCCTTGTTCGGCGGAATCCCACAAGTGTTGCCATTCTTTCTGAAATATATTTTTGAGCTGCATCTTGAGGTCGAAGCTTGGCCATGGAACGGTTAGTTTCGTTGCATTTATACCTTCAGCTGCTTCTTTTGCTAGGATATCCACTTCCTCATTGCCCTTGTTGCCAACGTGCGCTTTGATCCATGATGTTATGAAATGCTGGTTGGTTGGGTTAGAGATAGTGTTGAGGATTTCCTGGATTATTGGGGATCTATTCGTTGGGGAGGCCATTGCGTGTGTGGCGAATAAGCTTATGTGTAAAAAGATAGGAGGTTTTTAAAGGAGTGAAGAATGCTGTATTTGATGACTTCTAATATAGCAGTTGCTTCTGTTTGGAAAACGCTATTTTCTATGTTTAGTTGAAACTTTTTCTATTCTGTTGACTGGATATTGAGATGTATGCTACCGTTACACCACGAAGGCATGCAGAAAGGAGAGAAAAATTACCTTATAAGCTGATGTTTTTAGATTTTGAGAGAAAACGTTTTTGGCATTGCGCACTGCGGGGTTAGATTCTGCTAGCTCTAGTGAAATGCTTTCCTCTATTTTGCTTTCTGTCGTCGTCGATGCTTAAAATTTGAGGAGCCGGTAAATTATTGAGCTAGCGTAGAATTTAGCAATTAACTCTCTAGTCTTAGACTATAAGGTACTTTCTACCAGCATGCCTTCGTGGTGTCATGGTAGCACACTGGATAATGGACAAGTCCAGGTTAGAGTCTCGGCGAGGGCATTGCACATTTTTCTTGCCTACTTCAAAAAACATCGTAATGACTCTGCAAGACTACTGATCAAAATTTACGTTGAATTGACTGTTCTTATTTATCTGCATTGCCACGGGCTGTAGTTACGTGTAAGCAGAAAGTCGTGCTTCTACGTTCAAAGTTCTGTTTGAATAAATAGTTTGTTTTACAGCCTGCCTAAGACATTTTCGTTTTAACATAGCGACAACTCTCTATATGTCTGTTAGGGTTATAAGACTAAAGTAGCAGTAGTAGTTCAACACGCTAAAGTATTTATTAACCTTACATAGTAAGTAGATACTTTAGAGCTTTTAATTTGATCAAATAACAAAGAACAAACGTATATCATCCACAAATATGTAGTATTCACGATGCAGAACGTAGTACAGCGGATTGTTTATTAATACTAGAACCACAGGAGAAGTCATATTGATTGCTGATAGAATTTGTATGCTTATATCTGCTAAAATAGTTTAACATTGAAGATAAATTTCTATGTTTTTTTCCAACACTGATATCAACACATCAAATAAAATTTCGAAACAAATAATGTGTTGGGGTTAAGTTTCCAACAGCTATTATAATTTTTAAAAATGCTTTACCCTCTATTCTCGTTCCCACCTACTATTCTCTAACAAAATACATCTTTAGTATCGCATTGCATGTAAATGAGAGAGATAGAGTATTTAAAGGAAGGTTTCGCGTACTTCAGCAAGAGTAGCTTAGAAGTCTTTAGTGGCGCATGTTTGCCGTCAGGCTACTTCGTTGTTTAAAGTAAATTTTACTACGCTCGGCCATATTACATGTACCTGCTAATATTCGCCGGTTAATTTAATGAAGATCCAACTAGGTTAGATAGTTTTGTACAGCTTCGGGTAGGTTCAGTTTAGTTTAGTATTAGATTTGTTTCTAAATTTCTCATCTTGAGTTAAACATTAAGTGGAGGCTTTTCTGTAAGCTGAAGAAAGGTCCATTCGTGTTCTTAATTTGCGATAATAAAGGGTGAATTTAACCCTTCTTAAGGCTTTTACATTTACACACCTGGATTCATCGGTAAGTCGCTATATAGTTCAACTAAGTTTCTACGAAGTTAGGTATACAAAAAGTAGTTAGAAATCTTACAAACGCTTTAGAGCTAAATGAATAGATGCTTATACTATAGAGCACTCATAGTCTCAGTACAGTACTGAAACCTTACAAAATGTATTTCTGACCTGCACTGCGAAAAAAAGTGGGACAGTTCTAATCTCCCGTTTTACTGGCCCGATTGACGAAATTCAAACTGCGTTTTTCATGTCTCGAAACCGCGACTTGGGATATATATTAGATTTATATACAGCATTGTTCTAATATAGGTATTTTGACACAAAATCAGACTTTTTCTGAAATGCCATGGCAATTTATTTTCCATATTTCGATTCTACCACTCAAATTGGGCCAAATTGCCAAGTTTTGCAAAGGTCGCACGCGTAGTTTTTAAAAAATCAGCTCTCAAAATTTTAGCTCCTCAATGTTAGTTCAATTTGATGTATATTTATTAATATCTCTTTTTTATTAAACTTACTCCATTCCTTCTTCCAGAATTCGAAATTTGTGCTTAATCCAAATATAATTAGCACATTTTCTATGATTTAATTTTAAATAATTTTTATAAATGTTTTTAAGCATTTTTTATTTTTACCTATAAAAGCTTTAACATCAGCTTAAAGTACGTGTATTTTTAGGCACACTTACAAAAATTAGAGTTTTTTATTCAAAATTTCCTAAGATATACATGGATTTACATATTGGCGCGTTTTCAAATTTGGCATATTCGTTACAAACGATAATAACGCCAAGTGTGGTTTACACAGTTAAAATTATTTGAAAGTAATGAATGTGAATCGTATTTTCTGATCATATAGAATAAAAAAATGAAAGGAAAATTTATTGCTATAAATTCAGAAGTTCGCCAAGTAAATTATTCTTGGGAAAAAAATCCTCCAAGATAAATTTTTAAATTTCTCCGTAAATTTCGCACCACATTTTACAAAATTTAATATCTAGGCAGAATTTCGAATCGAAATATGGAAAACAATTGGCATATCCTTTCAGAAAAAGTCCGATTTTGTGTCAAAATACCTACATTTCCACTAAATCGAATAATATCCTAAGTCGCGCTTTCCAGACATGAAGAAAGCAATTTGAATTTCGTCAATCAGCCCAGTAAAACGGAAACTGTAGAACTTTCCCCCCTCCTTTTTTTTCGCAGTGTACATAGCTTTTATAACAATAAAGTAAAATTACGATTTCTACGAATAATTATATTCCGAAACAACTCAAAACAAAATTCATGTTGTTGAAAGTTTTTGGATTTGTACACAAACGTTGAAGTAATGGACACAAACGCAGGGAACGCGTAATGGCTTCTAGAAATAATAGTGTTTTACAATGCTATAAAATGCAGTATGAATATTTTAATTCAAATTAGAAAAATTAATCTCCACTAAAAACAAATTTTAAATATTTTACAATACTTTTTTCTTCCTATAAGAAATTCATGAATTCTCTGAAGAAGAGTAAATCATAAAACTGACAGGAGGAAAAAATATTATTCAGGATTTCGAAGAAAGGCTTCATTAATAATACAGTTCAGGGAGTAAAGTCGTCAGCATTTTTTCCGTAACATAAAAATGACTGAAGAAGAACTGAAAAATGAAGAGAAAAACACCAGACATTTGCACCAAATGTAACTTGTTTTCAGGTGTATAAATTGTATACCAAGTTATTAAACACTGCCTTTTTAGAATTTAATTTCCTACTTAAATTCTGAAAAGGTGAGGGTGAATGCCAGGCACTCCTTCCTTAACGTAGGTTACCAAGAAGAGCGAAAAAATGCTTCAACCTTCAGTTGCATTTCTGTTAAATGTCATTTTTTAGTAATCAAAGATGATAAGTACCTGAGATTTTCATACTACGGCATCATTTTCATTGAAGACCTCTCTACATATGCGATGATATTGCTCATATGGCCTCTTATTTCTGATAATTTAAAACAGGAGCATTTCTTGTTCGTCAACGTCTTCATTTTCTACTACCTTTTCTTTGCTGAGAAACTCATAGACTGGATCTCCCTCATCCGTGTTCAGTTTTCCAAGTTCAGTTGAAATTTTTATAGTAAGCCATCAGCTTCGTTGAAGACCTCTCTACATATTCTATGATGTTGCCCATATGGCTTCTTAATTTTGATAATATAAGACACGAGCATTCATAAATTTTCAACTATATCTTCTTTGCTGAGAAACTAGTAGACTGGATCTCCCTCATCCATGTTCAGTTTTCCAACTTCAGTTGAAATTTTCATAGTTAAACCATCGTTAAGACCTATCTACATATACGATGATGTTGCCCATATGGCCTTTTATTTTTGATAATATAAGACACGAGCACTTCTTGTTCGTCATCATCGTCATCTCCTTCTTCATAACATGTTCTACTATCTCTTCTTTGCTGAGAAACTAGTAGATTGGATCTTCCTCATCCATGTTTAGTTTTTCAAGTTCAATTTCATCGTCTCTAACGTTTCTTCCAGATTTCAACACGATTTCACGGACACCAGGAATTTTTTCTTCTGTTCATTTTATAAAGTTGTAGTTAATTTACGTGTCCTTGGCTACTAGAACTTTTATAGGAATGTCTAGCGACTATTCGCTGATCTCCTTACAACTACAAAATATAAAGTCAAAGAAGGGTTAAAATACCATTTTATTTATTCACTCCAAGAAATCATAACAGTCGGCCACTTCTCAGTCTTACAGGAATGCTTTCACTTAAGCTTTAACTTAAGATGGGAAATAAGAAACTAAACTAATTCTAACTAGCCGAAGCTGTACAAAGATAACTAATCTAATTAGCTCATAATTAAACGTTACCGGCGAATACTAACAGGCACGTAAGACTACAGCCGTTCGTAGCAAGACAGGCTTAAAGAACGACGTGGCCCGAAGGCAAAACCCTCTCTACTAAGAACTTCTGAGCTCTTCTACAGAAGTGATTGGACTTCCCTATTGAATACTGGTTCTACTACTTCCTTTACATAAAAGGCGATACTGAAATCTCATTCTCTCAGGGAGTCGTAGGTGGAAAACAGGAATTAAAAGGAAAGGGTTTCAAAATTAAAAATAACTATTAGAAAATTAAAATAATCCTTATAATTTTAACAGCTGTTTTCAACCGTTACCTAACATTGTGGTTTATGTTTCATTACCAGCGAGTGCCAAAATAAAATATGGCGAACTTGATGCTATAGCGTTTCCGAAACCAACGAAGCAACTCATCATTTCTGTAAAAGTCTATGCCGATAACCTCGGGGAATTTATCGGTTGTAAATTGCAAATACAGTCTACGAACAGCGATAGCGATGAAACGCGGTTAACAAACTACATACATGTAGCTTCTTCTCACTGTTTGTGTTTGGCGGATTCCACGTGTATTTCGTGTCTCCTTCGAACATCTCTTTGATTTACCGACACAAAAACCTACTGAAATATTTCTTTCTCCTTACAAATATTCAAAGCCGCTTTTACTTCCTTCTTCACAGCATAAAACTCACAATCACAAGTAACAGACTCATCCTTCTCTAACTTACTAATTAGCTTCAATTTTTGCCTTATGCACAAGTTCTTATGCGTTCGTTTAATTCTAGTCATATTAGTTCCAATAATTTATTTATGGCCCAAAACTTTAAGGATTAAAATTAAATTTTATTGCACTGTACATTTTTAAACGCTGCCAGTGTTATTTTTATATTATAACTTCTGCTGCTCTGATCGATAACGTGGTTAGAAATACTGGCTCTCCTTGGACAGCGGTTTGAAGCCCGGTGCTTAATAATACACAATACATGCCCAGTAACTAATTTTTTATTAATAGATAGCATGCATACGGCCCGAGGCCACTTAAAATACTGTCAAGACGATACTTCTCTCAAGTGATTTGGTGGTAAAGGAAAGGAGGGGAAGGTCCCCGAATTCGTCCCCTGGTGTGTTCTTTTTCACAAATTGGAGGAGAGCTGTACAGTTAGTGCTGTGAAACTATACCTGTACGAGTAATGGTGAAATACTCATCTCTCGCCCACTTATATCTGCAATTATATTTCCCATCTTATAACCGTAACTGCATCCGTCGCCAGATATTTTAAAAGTCTGGTTAAAGTTTTGTCTTAGCAGTTCTTCTCAACTACTTTCGCTGTATTAGTTAAATGCTGTTCCTTTAATCTGAAGTCTGTTGTCATGATATCAATTAAATCAAGTGTTTAATGTATAATACAAAGTTTTGCTCCAAATAAAATTAATTTAGATGCTAACTTGTGTAAGAGTAGCAGTTTTGATTTTCCCTAATTTGACAAGTATTAAGACGTAAAGGTAAACGAGTTACGGGTTTGAACCGCCAGAGTGTGACTAAATTTCATTCTGGCTTCTGCCTTTCAATTTTCAGGTTTCTTAAATTTTTCAGTGAGCTGAAAGCAAATAAAAGTTTTGCTGGTGATAGGTTTGGAAAAATGGGAGCAAAAAATTATTTAGGTGAGGAACTGCCAAACAAAATGTTGGAAAGAAATCAGTTTCGGAATTTTAAGTGAACTTTATATATCAAAATATCTGAAAGGGAGATTGTTCTTAAAAGTGCAGATTCAATAGAGACATGCATATTAATACAATGGGCGAGTATAAACATTGATCAATATTATATAGGGTATAGGTTTAGTTTCTAATCAGTTATTTTTGTTAAATTGCCTTATTATTTTTCTAATTTCAATTTTTGTGCCAGAATGTAAATTTCTACCTCGCGTGATATTCATATGATGTAGGAAGAAGAAAGTACTTAAAGGAAGGTTTTAGGCAATAGAATCAGAGCGTCTTCTGCCTGCTGAAAGTCCATGTTGCTAACTTATTCTCTTGCTAGTATTTTGCGCCGTTGCGTTAGTCTCGCCTTTAGACTTGTTGCACCGACTAGAGCCAGCTTGCGCGCAATTCTAATTGTGCAGCCGTTGAGCCAGCTTACTTTTCAACCGTGACAGTTGGCCTTTGTGAGCACAAATTGTGCCCTTCTGTTAAAATTTATTCAAGTCAAATAGAAGTGTCTTTTGCACTCTTTCTCAACATCTGTGGTACTTACAAGACATAGTGATAATTCACTTTGCAGTCTTTAAAGACGTTTCGTATATTGTATTGTTGGTTTATTAGTTCAAAGGGGCTTTGTCCCTGAAGGACTATTGTTTTCGTTCTGCGATTTTGCGTCGGAAACATTAAATGTCGGTTCACTTTTCAAACTGTTGCCACCAAATATTGCAGCCCTGTATTATATTTAAAGGAATTAAATAATGAAGAATCTGCATAAATGTATGTATGTTTCTCGCATTGTGATAAAACGACAGTACCCAGAGCCATCCAATTTTGAATGACGCAATCCTGCTGCGAATATGGGCATCTGGAAGACCAAATTTTATATTTGGAATTTGTTTTATTATCGATTCCATATTTTGTAAAACTTTAACTTTTAACTTTGGATTAACAAACTCTAGAATTTTAAAGCGAGCCATGGCAACGTTGCACAGAAAAAAACATTTTTATCTCCAGCTCACGAGACTGTGTATAGGAAATTCTAAAGATATCCTCAGTTTAAAATTATTTTGGGATATCGTTCTTTAACTGAATTTTATGGTTTAAGTGTGAAGAACATGATATTTAATAAATAAAGGTAGCACACAAAATGTTAAAAAAGCGCCCCTTTGCACGTAATTTAAAATCTAAAACCTTTCAGGTTCTTTTTTTTTTTTTTTAGTTGTTTCTATTTTTCAACAAACCTCTCGTTTCTCGACCTCCGTCTTCCTACCAGAATAAGTTTTTAGGATTACGTTTTATGTAAATGAGGTAGAAATAAGTATTTAAGTTGAAGTCTCAGTCACTTTACAAGAACAGCCTCGTAGAAAGTTAGCAAAGGGTGTCCTGCCTTCCACCCACGTTGTTGCTATAAGCGTAATCTTACTACTATTCGGCCGTATTGTTACGTGTCTCCTAGAACTCAACGGTAATCTTAAATAAGGGCCAACTCCGTTAGTTCTTTATGTGCGGCTTCGGCTGTCTTTATTTTAGTTAGTATCAGGTTAGTTTCTTACTTTTTATCTTGATTTATAGCCCAAGTGGTGGCTTACTGTAAGATCGAGAAAGAGCCACCTGTCAACTATTTTGAGTTGGAATAAAGGGTAAATTTAACCCTTCCTTGGACTGCTTCCTGAATGGAACTCTGCTGCACAGTTCTTCGATATTCTAGCTTTCATAGACTACAAAATTATCTAGGATATTACAGTACTAGAAAACCCGACGGTCATACGAAATGACCGCTGTTCTAGATATTATAAATTGTAATTAAAATGATTTGTGCAAAGGTGTCTGCTAATTCAAATTGAATTATCCAGGGCAGGCAGCAAGGACACTCCTTTGCTTACTGCCCCATGGGGTTTCCCCCTTCCACTTGCTTAATTGCTTAAAGTAGAGTGCAATGAAGGAGACCACTGGCGGTACATTTCTTTCTTTGTTCAGTGGTTTATTTCTGTAGAGAAAGCCGTTTTTGTGCAGCTTTAGCTCCTTTTCTCTCCTCTTCGGTGCTGTATTTTCTAGAAGGCATTCTTAAAAGAAATTACGTTCAGACGTAGTTTTTGTGTAAAGCAGATGATTGTCAATGCAAACAAATGTTGACCTTCCCCCTGACGCGCTCAATTTGCGTTCAGTTGTAAACCATTTCAAAAACAGATTATTGCTAATGCAAACAAATGTTCGCCTTCCCCCTGACACGCTCGATTTGCGTTCAGCTGATAACTCAGTTTAAAATACAGTGTCGAAATAAAATCGGGCAAAATTTTAAACCCTTTACGCGAAAGGATATTTAGCATAGGAGTTTGGGTAAACCTACCCGATGAAATATACTACACACAACTCGTTAGTTGGTTTCGTCTCCTTTAATTTCTCCACGTTTGCAAGTTTCTAGGTAATTCATATGTAAATATCGTTAAATGTGTTATAAGCAACCGTTGTATGAATTAAAACTACTTAAATACCATGATAATTTAACTAAAACAATGATAACTATTGTGATAAAATTTATTTTACTATTTGAATGTCGTAGAAACTTCACCCCATTGTCTAGTACAGTTACTCAAGCAACCAATAAACTATCGGCGACAAACAGACACTTAAGCCGCACATAATAAAGATATTAGCAAATAAAACGAAATGTAACAATTATAATAAAATTTTAATGGTTGATATTGTGCCGCCCAAACGGGATAGTGGTTAGGGATGCTGACTGTATAAGGTATTTATCCCGCCTTCTTGACATGCCTTCGTGGTGTAGTTGGGGGTCAGCACGTTCGATGCGTATTCAAGAAGTCCGCGGTTCAAGTCCCGGCGAAGGCAGTGCTCATTTTTCATCTCTCCTGCTTTAAAAAAATACGTAAGTCTCTACAGTGGCGCCCGAACTAAAAGGTGGCGGATGATGATTCTCCACCACCGGGATCTGGCGTTGGGTCCCCTAATCCCCAGTCGCCCTTTAAAAGGGGGAGTATGTAAAGTATTTCTTCCCCCTTCTTCACATGCCTTCGGGGTATAGTGCTTCGCACGCTCGACACGTATTCGAGAGGTCCGTGTTTCGAGTCCCGGCGAAGGCAATGCTCATTTTTCTTCTCTCCTGCTGTCAAAAAATACCTAGTTCCTCTACAACTGCAGTACCGAAGGGACTGAGTTCGAATCCCGGAGAAGGCATGGATGTTTGTAAAAGAATAGTGTCTGTACGGCGAACCGAAAGTCCTCTCGAGAGGTTGATGGTAGGGGAAGAGGGGTGGGAGACCCTCGGACCTGTCTTCCCAGGGTGCTGTCCATTCAAATTGGAGCCAGAACTGGGCAAATCATACTGTTACCTGTAAGATGCTCAAGGCTCTTGCACTCCTTGTCAAGGTGAATTTCGTGGACTTGTCCTGATGTTACAGCCAGTCATGTTTGATATTGTAACAAACGAATGTTTGGATGTTGTATTCCATGTATTATCGCATACACAGTTTACCATTAACTGATAATTGACAGAAAAGTACTTACGAAAAAAGTAGCTTTATACTACAATAAAAACTTTAACTTTTTTTAATTTGTGCTTTTAGGGTATATGTTATTCCGAATTAAAAATGTTTTTTCAGAATGTAAAAATATCTTAAGATGTAACGCTTCATTTTATGTTAAATATGTCCACTAAGTAAGCGTATTCAGTCTTAAGCTGAAATCTAGCACGACTATTTGTGGGAAATAATCATAAAAAAAATCTTAGTTTCGAATTTAGTTTCTCGGTGGCTATGCAAAGACAAAAATACTAAAAATGCGCTAATGGTGACACTAATTAGAACTAATGCATCGAAAATTTATCGAGAATAGTTAAGTAACTCTGTCAAAATAAAAGTTGAAAACATCCCGTAAAAAGAAAAAAAGACTGATTCTTTTTAGAATTAATTGAAATTTCACGTTATCTTGTCAAATTCCCCATATAGCACCTAATTAGCAACTTTCAACAAATATTATTACCCTGTAAAAAAATTAAAACTCTAAAACATTAAGAGGTTTTTAGACTTCATTAAAATTTCGCATTAACATTGCTTCGCTTCGAAACAAAATAATTTGTCAGAAGAGAAGAATTTTTATGTTTTGCAAATAGAATCATCATCACACAAAAAATAAAACTCCGATGTACACAATCGAAATATACATACTTTCGAAAATGACGTATATTATATAAAATGAGAGTTATTTTATAAAGTATAATTTGAAAAAAAACTGAATAATCATTAAGTCATAGATTCTGAACGCTTTTACTACAGAACAGCCAGCGGCCGAGCGGCAAAGTCGTTGAATACTAGTAGTTTAGTTCGAGGAGTATGAGCTGGACCACATGAGCGCTTTCGTGGTTTCCTCCATGTGTAGCGTTTACACGAGCCTTCCGTTAGAAACTACTTTACGAAAGCAATCTTTCTCCTAGGCCGATAGCCCTCGAACGCTTTGCCATATTCAAATAGACCAGGCCGTTTTCAATGCAGCCTGTCAATCTATATTTATTAACATATTTGTGAAAAATTTAGGTTTTACTCTAAAATTAAGTGATACATTAGGAAATAGTTTTAAAACGTAAGCAGGTTTAATTCAATTTTTATGGTGTTCCGAAATGTGAACAGCAATTGTTCTGATTCTTGAATCCGCTCATCAAAAAGATTCAGCGAACTCCTTAAATTTTATATGATCAATTCTCCTATGATAGCCAAATTAGTTTTAGCGCATATATCAGCAAATTTTCTTATTTTCCATTTCATAGTTATTATTAGCCTAAAGGAGTGGTAGCCCAGAAGGACTACTAGTATCAAAACGGTACTTTGTAGAGTTTCACTATAAACGGCGAGTCACTTTTTAAATTTTTGTTACCAAATATTATCGCCTTGTATTACATTTAAAGAAATTAAATCATTATTTAATTAGCATAATTATATATTTATAATCATTATTAAATTATTAGAGTCTGCAGGAATGTACCTATGTTTCTAGCATTGTGAAATAACGAGGTACCTAGAGCCATCAAATTTTGAATAACGTAGTCATCCATCCGAACATGTGCCCCTGGAGGCCCGAATTTCGAAACTTTTTATATCTATTTCACATTTTGTAAACCTTTAACGAATTTTAGATTAACATTAGATTTCAAAATTAGCAATTGAAGCACTGAAATGGAAAAGCATTTTTAATTCCAGCGCTCTAGATTGTGTATCGGGAACTCTAAAGATATGCTGTTTTTAAGTATTTCATGATATTGCTGTTGAACTGAATTTTATTTGTTTTAAGCGGGAATAACGTGGTATTTAATAAATAAAGACAACACAGAACACGTTAAAAAACGCTCCTTTTGGGCGTAATATAAAATTTGAAAGCTTTCAGATTTTTTTGAGGGGGGTTACATGTTTCTTAGGATAAAACAATGTCAAATTTAAAAATAATTTAAGTCTATTCTGCGCTTTTAATTATTTACAAAGTTTTTGACCATTGTAAATTTTACGCGTAACTAGAAAGGAAACTATAAATTATTCAAAAATTTTATCCCAACAGAACTTCCACGAAGCAGAAACAATGCTTGCTTACCAACAGAGTGGCAAGATTCCTTTTCAAAATTTATCATCAGCAAACTATATGCTAGTAGCCGAGAGTTGCTTGGTGCAGTCTCTGTAAAAATTTACGCTTTCCGTCCAGAGTTATTGGAAAAGATTATATCTTAATTCCCTGAACGAATAATATCTGAGCTAAATGAACGAAAAAAATTAAGTAGTTAAGTATGGGCATATACCAATAGTATTTGATCTCATTTTTGCTCATAAGAATTTAATAGATAAAACTTATATTTTGTATACTAAGATTATGTCTGCTAGATTTAGAGAATAAGCGATCTATAACTGCACTACAAGATAAGTTTTGGGAAACAGAGAGTTTAAAAATAAAATTAGAAAAAATGCATTTGTACACTGCCAAAAAAAAAAGTGGGGCCGGATAGTTCTATATCTTCCGTTCTACTGGGCCTGTTGACGAAATTCAACTTGCGTTTTTGTCTGGAAAGCGCGACTTAGGATATGTATTAGATTTATCCATAGCATTATTCTAATATAGGTATTTTGACAGAAAATCGGACTTTTTCTGAAATGCCATACCAATGTTTTTCCATACTTCGATTCTACTACTCAAATTATGCCAAACTGCCAGTTTTGTAAAAATCGCACGAGTAGTTTTTAAACATTAGGTCTCAAAATTTTAGCTCCTCCAAATTAATTGAATTTGGTATATAAGGATACGGATAACGAACGGGGGACGTAGGAAGTATGCCATACGGTTAATTAGTATAGCACCACGTCCACCATGGTTTAGAGAACCCTTAAGACACTACAAATTCAAATACGTGAGTGCATAATTGAAAATGAATGATTGATTCCAAACAGTTGCAGTATACTTTGGCAATAAATATTGTTGCATTTGTGTAAATAGCAGGTTACGATACAATTAACATAATACGATGTGATTACGAAGTGGTATGTGTTATTGCATAAGACTTTTAACAAGTGATATATAATTATACTTAATACATGATACAGAGCGAGGATAAACTCTTGAAGAAAAGTCAAACATATAACTATAGAGAGCTTATAGGATGATAAAAATAGAGTAACGTATGATAAATATGCAGAATATTAAATTTTGTAAAATTTGGCACGAAATTTACGGAGAAATTCAAAAATTTAACTTGGCGAATTTTTTTCATTTTGAGCCAAGAACACTTGACGGCTTAATATATTTCACTCAATATGTGGCAACCTACTTTCCTTTCCTTCCATTGTGCAGCGGAGGAAAAAAAGTCGCATCGTTCCTGCCTCTTTACAATGTGGATCAAAGAAAAAAAAAAGTCACATCGTTCTACTTTCAAATAATTTTAACAAAGTGCGTAAACCACATTTACGTTACTATCGCTTTTAACAGATATGCCAAATTTCAAAACGAACCAATATATAAATTCATGTATATCTTTGGAAAAATTTGAATAAAAAGTTCTAATTTTTTTGCAGGTATTCTAAGAATACCATCAAAAAATTAGAAAAATAAATCCGCTGTAAGATGATTATAAAAATTTTATAGGTTATAATTCAAAATGTTTTTCGAAAAATTTGCAAAAATTGTTTAAAAATACGAATTTTAAAAATAAATCATAAAGAATTGGTGAATTGTACTTGGAATGAACCTAAATTTCGAACTGTGTAAGAAGGAATCAAATAAGTTTCATAAAAAGGAGATATTAATAAATATATGTCAAATTCAATTAACATTGAGAAGCTAAAATTTTGAGAGCTAATTTTTGAAAATCTACTAATTCAATTTTTACAAACCTGGCAGTTTGGCAGAATTTGAGTCGTAGAATCGAAATATGGAATAAAATTGGCATGTCATTTGAGAAAAAGCCCGATTTTGTGTCAAAATAACTATATTTAAACAATGCTATATACAAATCTAATTCATATCCTAAGTCACGCTTTCGAGACATGAAAAACGCAAGTTGAATTTCGTCAATCGGCCCAGTTAAACGGGAGATACAGAACTGTCTTTTTTTCCCGCAGTGTACATATGACATGATACAGTTTAAACAGTTGTAGTATACCTTTTTTTTTATTTATTTAAAGAAAGAGAAATTCTCGTGCACTCGTGCAAAGTATCACACGAGGCTCACAAATCGTAAGTAAAAAAAAGCAAAATGAGAAGTAATAACATCAACTTTCAGTAATGCAATGAAATGAAATGCAAAGAGAAAAAAAACACAAACAAAAAAAAATATAACTATATAAACAAATCATTTGCAATGTTTAAAATAAAAGTCAACAAAGTCATCAAAAGCTCGGTAGGCCGAAAGTGAAGATACCAAAGCATAACATTTCGGCGGCCAATGAATTCCAATTAATTTTAATCTACATTTCAATAGATTTCTGACATTACCAAGCAACGAACAATCAAAAAGCAGGTGGAAAACACTTTGCTGAACGCCAAGATTGCAATTACACAAATTGGAAGATGTCAGCTTAAACCGCTCAAGGTAAACGTTGAACTTACCATGTCCAGATAAAAATTGCGTAACCTTAAAATTGAGCAATAAGTCCTTACTTTTCTGTCTTACAAAAACAGTTGGGAAGAATTTTTTTTAACAGTTCCCTTGTCAGATGATATATAATCACAATTCCATTGTTCAATCATTTTAGCTTTGAATATCTTATTAAAGTACGATTTTAGGATATTTACATCAACATTAACATCATTTTTAGTTGCATTCTTAGCAAGCCAATCAGCTCTCTCATTTCCATATTTACCCGAGTGACCACGGACAAATATGAAAAACACTGAAATATCGTTTTTCTGCAGATCTCCAAGAGATTGCTGTATAAACAATAACAATGTAGTATACCTTGGCAATAAAGATTTGTTGCATCTGTGTAAATAACAGATTACGATACATTTAACATAGTGCGATGTAATTACGAAGTGATATGTTTTATTGCATAAGACTTCTAACACGTGATATATAATTAATTATACTTAATACATGATACAGCGCGAGGGTAAACTCCTGAAGAGAAGTCAAACATATAATTATAGAGAAATTATAGGACGATAAAAATACAGAAGTTTACAGCAGATTACAGAAATGATGAATACATAGGTATGGACTAATATGTTTGCAGTAGCTGTATATGTGACACGGTGCAGTTTAAAACAGTTTAAATATTAGATGTTTAAATAATAGACAAAAATAGATGTACATATTTGGTATATATTTATTAATATCGCTTTTTTTATTAAACTTCTTTGATTCTTCCTTTCCCATTTCGAAATTTAGGTTCATTCGAAATAAAATTCGCGCATTTGTTATGACTTATTTTTAAAATTTGTATTTTTAAATCATTTTTATAAATTTTTCAAAAACCTTTTGATCTATAACCTGTAACATTTTTACCGTCATTTTAAAGTAAGTGCATTTCTAAGCATACCCGCAAAAAATTAGACTTTTTTATTCAAGATTTCCTAAGACATACGTGAATTTACATTTTGGAACGTTTTGAAATTTGACATATTTATTATAAGCAATAATAACGAAAATGTGGTTTACGCAGTCGGTTAAAATTATTTGACAGTATGAACGATGACGCGCGGATGCCGTGGAGGACATAGTGAGTTTTGAACCGCTACCAAAAGCACGAAATCAAATTCCGTGCATGTGAAATAAAGCTGCTCCCAGCGCATTTAAAAGGTGTGCGCTATGAAAATGGTGGATTCGAGTCGCTTGCAGCTCGAACGTTCTCTGAACGTAAAAAAGTTAACTGATTGATCCTGCCAGTAGTCATATGCTTGTCTCAAAGATTAAGCCATGCGTGTCTTAACAAGGATCACTTGGAGGGCAAGTCTGGTGCCAGCAGCCACGGTAATTCCAGCTCCAATAGCGTATATTAAAGTTGTTGCGGTTAAAAAGCTCGTAATTGGATCTCAGTTCCAGATGGGTGGTCCGCCTACCGGTGGTTACTGCCTGTTCTGAAAAATAGGTTGCTTTAAATTAAGACGTTCACCAAGTTATTCTTGGAGCAATTGAAAAAATCCGCCAAAATAAATTTTTAAATTTCTTCGTAAATTTCTCACCAAAAATTATAAAATTTAATATCTAGGCATAATTTGAATCATAGAATCGAAATAGGGAAAAAATTGCTATCTCATTTCAGAAACAATCCCATTTTGTGTCAAAATAGCTATGTTAGGACAACGTTATGTATAAGTCTAATATACAGGGTGTTTATAAAGTCCCGGACCCATTTTGATGTTTAATAACTCATAAAATAATGAAGATATAAACAAACTTATGGCATTTATTGATGGAATAACTTATATATTTTCTTTTCCAGGTTTGAATATCTTTACTTTTGAAAATATCGTCTGCGCGTGTGGTTAATTTCAGATAATTTCATTTTCCAGTCTAAATATCTGTACTTTTCTAAATATTGTCTGCTTATTAATTGCATTTTTCTCTCTTTTGAGCATATGGGGATCAAGCATATGGGAATCTGAAAATCCCCATGAGACACAAAGAGATTCCCGAAAGGTTAATGTGTGGTGTGGACTAATGCACGACGGAGTCATTGAGCCTTTCTTTTTTACAGAAAAGACGGTCTCATCAGTCGTATACTTAGACATGTTGAAAAACTTCGTATTTCAACAACTAGAAGAGCTTCAGCCACATGTCTTTTTGCAAGAAAATGGTGCACCACCTCATTGGAGTACCATCGTTCGTAGTTCTTTGAATGACCATTTTACAGGAAGATGGATTGGGCGAGGAGGTCCAACTCCTTGGCCACCCAGATCACCTGATATAACGCCGCTGGACTTGTTCCTTTGGAGATTTGTAAAGTACAACGTTTACAGGAGGAGAGTGTCGAACATGGATGACCCAAAAGATGACCAGAATGACAACCGCAATAGCTTCTGTGGATGCCGACACGCTTGCCGGTACCTGGCGTGAAATTGGATATCGACTTGATATTCTCCGTGCGAAGAAGGGGGCACACGTGGAAGTTCATTGACAAGGGTCATGAAACTTTTTGAGTCTATCTAACCATTTATGTTATTAATTGTAATCTATCTATATTATTTTATGAGTTATTAAACATCAAAATGGGTCCAGGACTTTATAAACACACTGTATATGCTAAATCGCGGTTTCGAGACATGAAAAACGCAATTTAAATTTCGTGAATCGGCCTAGTAGAACGGGAGATATAGAACTGCCCCCCTTTCTTTTTTTACCGCATTGTACATGTGTTTGCATATGAGTACAATAATAGCTCAGGTTTCTAAGAAACACTTGAACAGAACGAAGATACTGAACTTTTCATTATTTTCTGTAAATGACTTGCTTTTGAAGACAGAAGAGAAACATGCCTCAAATAAATCTTTTGTTCCAAATCTTAAGCAAAAGGAAAGGAAGGCCTTACTTGAAATTCATTCTAATCCTAACACTGTAATTTCCAAAGCTGATGAGGGTGGACAGATCGTTGTTATGGACAAACACACATATATTGATGGAGTCACGAAATTGATAAATGAAGGCTCATATTGGCTCGATCCTTTACATTCTGACCTCACGAGAGTTAAAACAGCTACTAAATCGTCTCATATACTGTCCAGTCAATGTAAAAAATCACTGATTCCACCTATTGCTAATTGTGGTAGGTTTTATGCTCTCCCTAAATTTCACAAAATTAAAATTCCTTTTCGACCTAGCGTTTCCATCTTAGGAACGCCATCTTATCCTTTTGGCCGACTATTTAGTTTTGCTTTTTTATAATATTCAGACTATAAAAAATTCTTTTGAAGTCTTTGATAAACTTAAAGATTTTTCTCCCCTGCGCTCCATTATGATTTCGTTCAATATTAAATCTCTGTTTACTAATCTTCCAGTCGACGAATCACTTAAATGCCTTGAAATTAGGCTTCGAGAATTCCATTTCTCACATACAAAAAAATTGAAGAGTTAATTTCACTTACTCTTTGAGTCAAACTCCATTTGTTTTCCAAAATACATATTATCGCCAAGTTGAAGGATTAGCTATGGGTAATCATCCTCAGTCCTATACTTGCTGACATTTACACGCTCTATTTTGAAGTCAAATTATTTCAGAAATTATCTTTTCGTCTCTGGATTCGTTATGTTGACTACACTTTCGCGCTTTTTGAAAGTAACAAAGAAGTTGTATCACATATTTTATCTATTATTAATTCGATTGATCCATCCACCCAGTTCACATTTGAATCTTAATCTGACAATACTCTTCCCTTCCTTGATATTGTTATAATCCACAATGAATCCGATTTCAACACTACAGTTTACGGTAAACCCTTTTCTGTTTTTTTTTGCATCCCCAAGCTAAGTCATGTCACCCGACTACATAAAAAAGGGCTTCTTTTTACTCTTATGTTTTTCGCGCTCTCAAAGTTTGTTCCTCTGAATCTCTACATGAAAAAGAACTCAATTACTTGAGAGCAGTTGTTATTCACAAAGGATTTTCTCCCATGGTCATTGATAAAGCTCTTAAGAGGTTTTCCATCCAAGAAAACATTCGGCTGTTAGAAATAACTTTAATAACTTAGTGTTTCTTCCTTTTAATTCTTCTGTCAGTTACGAAACTGAAAGAATTCTCCAGAAGTTCAATTTTCAAGTCATTTTCTCGCCTATCAATAAAATCCATGTTTCAGTTCTTAAGAACACTATTTCTGACTTCAATTCTTGGGGAATTTATAGCATATCTTGTCAGTATGTTTTGAGATGTATCGGCCAAACCAGAAAAGCATTAAGGTTTCCCATTAAGGAACATGTATCTTATGCTCGAAAAAGTGAAATTTACAAGTCTTCGATTGCTAATCATAGTTGGAAATCAGTTTCGACTTTAGGTCTGCAAAAATTATCCAGAAAGCTTCCAGTGGAGAATTAGGTTTTCTTAAAGCTTTTCACATTCACAAATATTTACCCTGTTTAGGTAAGTATTTTAGTCCTATTCTACCTAAAGCTTTTAAATCTCTATTTTCTTAATTTTCAGTTTTAGTTATTATTTCTACTAACAGATGGCGCTATGCTCGCGTCGCTGTCGACTTGGTCAGATTTCTTTTCTCCTGATGAAGAGGGACTTTGTTCGCTCTCGAAATCGATAGAGTTTCTATACTAAAAATCTGCGCCCAACACAGATTGTTGCTTCACTTTTATGACTAGCTTTTGCTTTTACAAAATTCCAGAAATATAATCCAAAAACTTTTAACTAGAATTCCAAAAGCATTATTTATTTGTAATCAATAAGCAATAATAAAGCAATTCTGTAAATGTCTTACAGTAGCTATCTACACGAGCAGAATACACACCTTTGCGTTTTTATAAAAGTTACTGGATGTTTTTAAACTAACCGGTGTTTTGATTTTTTAATGTTATTTTTTAACCTTGTAAGTAAATTTTTATATCACATCAGAACTGTTATTGTTGTTTTGAGTAATCCTCGCTTGTCTGATATCGGAGCAAGCCCACGAAATTCACCGCGGCTCGGAGGCAAGATTGCGCTTGTCGTTCGCAAGAGCCTTGTGCATCATCCACGTTGCAGTAAGACTTCGTTCAGTTCCTCCCCCAATTTTGAAGAAGCACCCCGGAGGGGAACGGGGTAGGAAAAATGAAGATATGAAACTCTCTCCCCCTTTCTTTTCGTGCAGAGGTAAATATATTAATTTTAAGTTATTAATTTCTTATTAGTTAAATCTAACACTATAAATTGGTATAATTAATATTTTTACGCAAAACTACAAGAACTTTCTCTGAATAATCCTTCAAAGAACCAACAAAATTTTCCCTCCGTTTCATTTTAAATATGATGTATTTCTTTCAAAGGACCCTAAATCTTGAGGATGTGAAGTATTGATGTTCACGATGAAGATGCATTTTGCGTGTGTTTCACCTGAGTCGCTGAATGGAGTTTTCTTTTTACGTCCATCTGCTGCACATCTTTCAGGATGGTTGTTCATACTGTTCCGAAATGCCCAGCTACAGTAAGAGAGCTTCTCTGCAAAGCGGGATTAGGGTTGCCAAAAAGTGGCAAGGAAAGGCAGGGTTGCCAGATTTGGCAAGAAATCGCCCATTTGGTGACAAAATTGCCGATATGCCATAGATGAAAGCGAGAACATTCTAGAACTCATTCTTAGTGATTTTCTCAGGAATATTTTCGAAGGTAGGTTAAAGCTTGATATACGCTGCCTGTCCTGGGAGAAAGAAGTATTTTTAATTCAGTAGCGTAGTAGTAATGTCTTGAATTCAGAAGAGATTAGCCTGAGAGGGATCGGCCGAGTCGGGAGCGGCACTTTAGTGGTTTGCCATGAAGCTTCTATCACCGTTATAGACTGAAAGCTGTGTTTCTGATTGTCTCAGGGTATGTATGGATCGTAGCTTTCTGACGAGTATAAACATCTCTTTCGAACTGTTCTGTGTAACAGTACTTACTGGCGAATAAATTGTGTTTTTAATAAAATGTTATCAATTACTCCAAATCCAAGAACCTGTAGAATACAACAATACCATTGTAAGCAGTTGTTTCTTGCAAAATGTTAAATAATACCGTAAAAAAGAAGTATGCAGTGAGAATAGGGTTCTAAATAGCATTAAATCAAAATTTTCAAATGAAATAATTGGCGTCGATTTATTGGGCCCTTTCCCGAAAGGTCAGTTAAATAAAAGTCGGTATCTTTTTCTTATGGTTGACCATTTCAGTAAATGGACCGAAATTGTTCCCTTAAAACGAGCTTCTGCGAAATTAGTTACCGATTCTATTTTAAATAAATATATTTTAAAATACGGAGCGCCTTCTAAAAGTTATATCGGATAATGGTCCTCAATTTATAAGCAATATTTTTGAACACATGCGTCAAAAACTGGACATACGTCATTTAAAAATGCTGCCGTATCAGCCGCAATCAAATATAGCGGAGCGGGTCAACAGAAACATAGTTTAAATTATTCGAAGTTATGTTAAAAATTTTCATAAAAGCTGGTATAACTATGTCAATGAATTAGCTTTCGCCCTTAGGACCGCCAAACACGACACGACGGGCAACACTACTGCTGAGTTATTCTTAAGCAGGAAGAATACAACCCCACTGGACAAATTGTTTTATAATTAAAATACAATAACACGCCGAAGAAATATTAATTTAGAATATTAATTAAAGAATAAGTTCCGGTATGGTTCCGCTAAGTAGACGATACTTTTACCCTGTTTGAATGTAATAAAGATGATTTAAATAAAGTTCTTTCAACAATGAATTCCATTGATTCCTGCTATTCAGTTCACTTTTGAACTTGAGACTTGCAATTCTCTTTCGTTTTTCGACATTCTGGTCTCTCGTAACACATCCAACTTCAGTACTGCAGTTTACCGTAAACCTTCATCGGTTTGCCTTCCATCACACTTCCAATCATGTCATCCGACTAAACAAAAGCTAGCTTCATTTTGTTCCTATGTTTTCCGTGCTCTTCCCAAGTTTGCTCCTCCAAACTATCCCTCGATGAAGAACTAAATTATTTAAATGCAATAGCTATTCACAGGGGCTTTTCACCCAACATTATTAATCAAGCAGCTAAAAAATTCTCATCTCAACACACCAAAAGGGAGACTCTTCTTTTAGAAGATTATAAAAATTCTTTTGTCATTCCCTTCTTTCCAACAATTAGCTATAAAGTTTAGCGTATTTTATAGAAATTTAACTTTCGGGTCGTTTATTCTCCCAGCAATAAAATTCCGAGTTTCAATCTCAAGGACCCCATCCCGGATATGAATTTCTGGGATATTTACAGGATTCCTTACCAGTGTGGTTTAATTTACATTGTCCAAACTGAGAGAGCCTTAAAATTTCGCGTTAAGGAACATGAGGCATATGTTAAAAAAAGGAAGCTCAGAAGTCTTCTGTTGCCCAACATTGTTGGTTCGAAAATCACAATTTCAATTTTTCTATTGCCAAAATTATTCAAAAAACATCTTCCATTGGTGAACTGGATTTTTTAGAAGCATTTCACATTCAAAAAATCTTTCCGTTCTAGTTAACGACCCTAATTCCAATTTATCTTTGCCTTCAGCGAAAATTTGAAAATATAACGCTGACTTTTGTTGTTTGACTTCTAAATTAAAATTGTTTTATGTTCAAAAAAGGGCCCCTGAATTTCAAATGGCGGATATACAAAAGTTAATTACGGAGGCAAAGGAAAACACTGAAGTATCACAGAGAAAGCAAAAAGGTTATTATGATATGAAAAGACGGGAAGTAACTTATAATGTGGGAGGTGAAGTACTTAAGCTGAAACATTCACTTTCCTCAGCTCCAGAATATAAGGTGTCCAAGTTCAGTCTACGGTTTGAAGGGCCGTTTTCTTTTGAGAAAATAAGCCAGGCAGTGGCGGTTTTAAGAGCCAAGAATGACGGAAAAATTAAGGCAAATATTGATCAAATCAAGCCGCATTACCACTGAGATAAAATGAAAACATATGAAGATCTTTTGCAGGATCCAGCACGGCAGGCATCATCTCAAGACATGGCACAACAACAACGACCGCCAGAGTCAGCCACAAGTAAAAATATGAACAAGGAAAGAAAAGTCCCCCTATGGAAAACCGGAGATAACAAGAAAAGGAAGATATTCCCCCGACCAAAAATGAGATGTCACGACCGGTCCAACAGGAGGAAAACGGAAATTTTAACAGTACCAACAGAAGGAGAAGAAATAGCCGCAGTCATAGCACCTATTAGAAAAGAAATAGCGAACCGAAAGAAAGGATTCTACGCAACATGCCCACGAATTTACCCGGGGAATGCAGTTCCAGACTCAAGGCGGGACGGGCATCTCGATCAGCGAGCCACCAGACCTGGCAACAGTGGACCAAAGATGTGCCGAGGAATTCAAGGATACAGCCCACCAAGCGGCCTTTACAACAATCGGAGGCTAAGAAGAAGGTCTTCAAGTGTCAAGGGACACGTACCAAAAGAAAATGGCAGGACGAGGAGCGTGGTGTTCAACCACAAGCCAGACGTCGATTGAACCAACTGCTGTCTTCGCAACGTTTCAAGAATGGACGGCAAGACGCATGGCTGAATATCACAAAGATAAGTAAAACTTTATGTTACTTTGAAACTTTAAATTAATTTTTCGCTCTTACTGCAAATGGCAGAATTTAAGGAGAAGTTTTACCTCATGTAAGGTCTACCATTATCGCCAAAAAGGCGAGAAATCAGTTTTACCAGTCTGTTACTATGTTCTTCAACTACTCGTGAGTAATCTAAAATTATTGTATAAAGTGTAAATACTTGAGTTGTAAAAGATTTTGTAACTGTGTAAGAAAAGAATTTTAAGAACGTTCTAAAAATATTGTATAAAGCTTTATTTAAAAGATTCTGTTAAGAAAAGACATTTTAGTCTAAAGGACTTGTGAAATGTAGTTGTTAAATGTAAAAGAAACAGCACTTGCTTTCAATAGGAGAAAGTTAACTCTATGTTTTCAAATGTGTAGAATTAATGGCATGTTAACGTGTTCTTATATACATGTGAACTGTTCCGTTAAAATTTAAGTACTGTGATATGTTAAAAGTGGAAATATTGCATAAATGCCAGATTTCAAAACTTAATGGTATGACTGAAAAAAAAAAGCGTTACTCAGTGTGAATATGTGCTAAATTTGGAATGAATGAAGGTAGTTAGGCTCTCTGACGCTACACTGCAGCGTTAACTACTTTTTTTAGAATAGTACCTCAGGGTTTAGAGATGAATGTAAGGTGTGTGCTGAGGTCTTGTTATGTTGAATTTTAACACGTTAGTGTTTTGATTGTAGGCGGTAGTGTTGAACACTTGTACATAGACCCACCCGTATTTAGTGTTTCTCTCTTTACAACACATGTCAGAGAGCACGGGAAGATAGTTAAATAATGGTATGAAGGAAATAAGAATGGAGTTTTAAAAGAAAAAAGAATATACGTGTTCGTGTTACGTGGCATTTAGATTGTTTCACAAATTGATTAAACTAGTTTTCCTTCCAAATTTCTGGAAAGAACCTATAAAAGACAAGAAGCTCCCGTGCTTGCGTACTAGGACATATGAAGAATAGTTGTCCTCGGAGAAAATGCTGTAAAAACTGCTTTTTACATAATTTCTAGGCTAGATAGTTTTAGTGAGGAGTTTTTGTAAAAGATTCGCCTCGCGTTAGACTTAGAATTTAGAATTAAAAGTTTTCAACAAAGTCGTTTAGACATTAGTTTCAAACTTATTAACTCTGACGGGAAATATGTAAGGATCTTAAGTTGGAATAACGTTTATTTTATTTTAAAACTTTACTATCATCTCTTATTTTCCACTTCCGGCCAGAATTAACGAGTGAATATGTTTATGCAAATTGTACTTGCTAACGATTAAGTATTTAAGTTGTAGCATTTTGCCAAGGGCGTAGTGGAAGTAGAGAGAGTGAGCCATCTTGCCACGAGTCTTCCCGCGAGCTTGCCATCAGTTACTGTCCACCTTTAAGACTAGAGGTTTTATTCCTCTTGAAAGCTAAAGACGTATTGTAGTTTTCCGCAGTTTGCATACTACAGACGTTGTCATTTAAAAGACCAGTCTTAGTGTTAGTCATCTGTGTAAAATATTAAAAGTTAGCTCTTATTTAAATTTTATTTAGTTAGTAGTCTTATATTTTTACGTTCAGACCACAAGTGGGTGGTCTTTGTATCCAGGAGTGCGGGAGCGACTGCCAAAACGTGAAAAAAATAAATGGTAATTAGAACCCTTCTCATATTGTCGTCTTTGCTACGCCATAGAACATAGTTTGCAGTCAACTCACTGTCCAGTCAGGACACGTATTGTTCGCCGAACAGGTAAAAAGAAATGCGAGTCCTGGTAAGGTTATAGTGCATACTATGAACATTTCTAGTCGCATAGAAGCTGAAATAATTTTTTAAAATTTCCTTTTTGCGTTCATTGCAGTTTCTTAGCATTAATGAAATAATATATAATTAAAACTAGAATGTACTGTTACTGCGAAACAAATAAAAAAGTTAAACACATTTAAAAACAACTGGTGCTTTAAAAATACAGAACAAGTCTAAAGAAAGGTTCACATTATTTACAAAAACTTTGCTATGTTTGAATACCGCTGGCCGCCATGTGAGATTGTATATTTATTAAATACTGTGCCCAAATTTGGAGAGAAAACAGGTAATGTAAGAAATTTTAGCATCAATTTCTTCAGTGTCATAGCTGGATAATTTATCAGAAATCTCGTTTATTTTAAAATCCACTATGCGCAGTTATATTTCATGCATAATCCATAAAATCTTATTTTTAATTTATAAATTTTAAATTCATATCTCTTTTTATAGAAAAAAATACAAGATAAGCTTTTTCTATTTATATATATACTTGTAATGAAAACAAGAAAAAGACGGAGCAGTGTTGATGTTTAATAGCTATACAGGATAGATCTTAGATCCATATTGATGAGGAAGAATTCTGATTGCGTAGTATGTTAGCATACTGAGTTCGTAATATGTAAGAAACTTGGCAGTCGACGTGGTTTTAATTGCATCTTTATTTGAATTCACATCTGTGGCCACAGTTTACTTGGCAATCTAATCGTGCCTTTCCTTACATTTGTTAATACTGCTGCAATAGGAAGAGAGTGAGGAATGTAATGTCTAAACAGCACAGAATTAAAGCTAAAAGTGGCGCATTTATCCAACATGGAAGCTCGCCTAAAGAAAGGTTTAGGTTTAGTTTAGAAAAGTTGTTCCGAATTAGTTACGTTATAGAGTTACGCAAGCCATGCGAGATGGATTGATCTAGAAATGATGCCATCCAAAGAAGTTATTACGATTTTTTTAGAATAGAGAGGGGGAATTAAGTGGTTACTTTAAATCATAATTTTGATTTACATTTTTTTATCTTACAAAATCGTAAAATATAAAATATCTATCTTTCAAATAATAAATTAATAATATCCTTTTAACAACTCCCGTTCTTTATTCTAAAAATAACAAAGCAATAATTTTCCCTGCAATTCTGAAAAATACCCTTCATCTAAACTCTCTTGAACACTTATCTGAACCTACCATCTGGACATTAGTTTGTCATGGGATCTGAAATGTAATTCGGTATAAAAGGTAACTGCGTCGCAACTCCTGCTCTCTTCTGCTTTTATTGGCTGTATCGCTTTGCCGCTAGCCACGCAGAGTTTACTTTTTCAGTTTCGTCCATTTTTTACGAAATGTAAGTTGTTTAAAACTGAGGGATACATAGCGCAACTAGCGTGATAATGTGCATTATAATGGAATAAAATAATGTTTCCAAACAGCCAAGTCTGGAAGTTTTTTGGTTTATGCATCCATCTTTCTAACTACGCAGTAAAACCTCTCCAACGCCAATCCGTTGCAACTTTCTTTCATCAAGTCATCTTATTACGTATATAGACGTACATAAGATAAAAAATGAAAATATTTAATTAATGAATTCCTGCGCTTCAGCTGGAGTGGGCTGAACTTTAATGCAATTATTATAATAAGTTTCTTTTAAAATATTTAAGTCATTCATACTGTCTCATGTTAATTGGTAGTGAAAGTTTAGAGCTGGAAACATCCCAAAGTCTCAGCACATGTAAATTCACATAATAGTGAAATTTAGTCACATAAGAGTAATTTTAAAGTGACAGTTCCGTTTGAATTCAGACGGACTGCTGAAGATATATTTTAAGTGAAAGATGTGCTTACAAATGTATGTTATCAAAAGGTATATTTATAAATAGAGAAATACAAATTTAACATACTTTTTAATGCAGTAGAATATTTAAGAAAACCATCAAATTTAATTTATAAATAACGTTACTAGTTTTTACAAAAAAAAAAAATCTTCTAATGCCTTATCTGATTTGCCATAGCAATTTGATATACAGGTTGAGTTCGGAAAGAAGTAGGCTGGAATTTTTTAAAAAACATTATTAAAAGTTTTGACACATAGACTTAATAGTTTTCAAAATATGTCCCCTCTGCAATAACTCAGCCTTTCCAGCGACTTTGCGTATCACTGAAGGCTCCCTGGAACACAGAGATTGGAATGTTCCTCAGCTGCCTCGTTACAGCTTCTTGAATCGTCTGGACCGAGCCGTAGTGCTCTCCTTTCATGACCGTTTCCAGTCGGGGGAAGAGGTAGACGTCTGAACGAGCGGCATCTGGGCTATGGGGTGGATAGGGAGGCTGTGTGATGCCATGTTTGGTCAGAAAGTCCATGACAACAAAGGCGATTTGGCTCGGCGCATTGTCGTGATGGAGCCTCCATGGTCCAGCAATTGCTGAACGGACGAGGGCAACTCGCTTTTTGAGCTGAAGTGGAGTTCAAAAGATTTCGCACTTTCACTAAGTTTTCGTTACTTTTTACTGCTGGAGGGCGCCCTGACCGTTGCTCATCTTCAATTTGCTCTTTTCTCCCCTGAACGAGTTTTTCACTCAAAAACACTTGATCTACCCATGGCATCACTCCCATAAGCAATCTTGATTATGTCATGGATCTCGCTCGCAGTTTTACACAGTTTGACGCAAAACTTCACCGCGTAACTCTGCTCTAACGAGTGATTCATTGTGAAGATGACAAGCCCCTCGAAAGGGGCTAACCTTAAACTCGATCTACACTGCGTGAAGGCTTGGATACAACTGAACGACTGGTGCGCTGGTAGCTATGCAGCTCCACAAATCAACCAGGGCAGTAACATCACCCTTCTTCGCCACGTTTGGGCAGGAAAACATCAGTCCTACTACTTCCCGCTTCCCGAACCTGTAGTCAGACGCTTATTTTCTTTAAGAGTAAATGTGTATGGAGAACTAGGAAATAATTGTTCGACAAATTTTGCTATCTCATGGACTTGGAATTATACTTTTTGTACCTGATTTTCTTGACCGTAATCACTGCTTTCTGCGAACGAGTACTGTAGTTGCAATTATTTTATGAAATAGTACTGTAGTTGCAATTATTTTATGAAATAGTACTGTAGTTGCAGATATCTTTCTTTTCTTTTTTTTAACTTAATTCAGTTGTTTACTTTCTTTTCCAGTACGCAGATTTCTCGCTATAATGTTAATTCAGAAATAAGTATTTTTAGTAAAACATTCTTTCTCTGATCCAGCGTTCATCGCTGCTTCTATCGCCATTAATTTTTTGTTGACAACAGCTGATCCCTCCATTTTTACCACGTGGTTCCAACGCTTCCGCAAACGTACGGATAGGAGTTGAACATCGTTGAACTTCATCCGTCCGTCGTTCGTCACTGCACATCGAACGGATTACGGATGTCAATCAAAGTGAATTCGCTTGCTGATTGAGAAATAAATACACACCGCATTGGCAACGCAGTAATCGAAATGGGCCTTTATCCTAGTATTTTACTACTATAATACCGAAATCGCAACATCTGTCGCGTTTTCTGTCGGCTAGATCGTAGATTGTATATCGTAACATTTTCTCCCGGTATGCTACTTCTGTGAGTATTAACTCTTTGACGGGCAGGAAAAGGCAATGAACGTTTTCAGCAAAACTCTTGTTTTATTTACTATATCAGGCGTCAGAATGAAATTATTTGCGACAATTGCACATATTTTGTCCAAGACGCGGGAAAACAAATTACCACTTTTCATGGTTAGTGTCAGTGACCACCGCCCACAGAACACGTCCCTACAAGTCAGTCTCTATGCTACTCATGGAAGCAGTTTTTCTTTTTCAAGCAGAGTGCAACTTTGCATGTGCTGCATTCCCTCCCTGTTCTTACAGGCTTTTTCTTGGTGCTGCAGAGTGCAACTTTGCATATGCTGCATTCCCTCACTGTTCTTACAGGCGTTTTCTTGGTGCTGCAGAGTGCACATCGTCGTGATGTTGTCTTCGATGGCTGATGCTTATTTTGTTGAAGACGAATTGCTGCATCAACTACTGGTTCAGAATCGGTTAGTCCTGAAAAACACTCATTACCAATGAGTAAGACGTTCAGTAGAAAAGGTTGTTACTGTAGGTAACCACCGCCCTTCGGAGACTTAACCAGTACGTTAATGTTTGCAATACCTTAGGCTAATAGCTTATCTTTGAGAAATGGAGATACATTTTTATGTATCACGCCACGAGGACAAAAATAACTAGGGTATTAATATGGAATAAGTAAAGCTGAAGGAAATGCAAGCCGTAGGGAAGGGCGAAAGGCAGTTCTTATAATCACGTGGTGTGATGCGAGAATTCCAGTTTGTCTCTTGATCACGTTAAGTTTTCGCACAAAATGCATTAAAAGTTCTGTCGAATGCCTGTCTGCAAACTATATTTACATTCATCAATGTAAAATATTCAAAATCTTTGCGATGTGGGTATTTTATATGCCTCGTATTTTTTCACACCGTCATAATACACTTTTTTTAATAAATTATAATATTGTAAATCTCCGCAACCCCTCTGTATGATTTAGAAACCTGAAAGTTCACAGATGGTGCTTTATAATTTCTATTGCGCAAAATTCCAATGTATATGGACATTTATTTCATAAATTATGTCCATAAGCATCTTCCAATAAAACCGTTAACGAAAACTCGATACTCAGATGCGCTACGATTGCTTCATACCGACCATAAAAGAAAACGCCAGTAACTCAGTAGTTGGCTTCATGACATACTCAGCGGGAGGGGAGGAACTTGATTTATGGCATCTCTTAACCATCTGCCATCGCGGTTCACTCACAGGCAGGCAAATGATTATTTTCCGGTCACTCTGAGAATATGGAAAGTGCCTTGACAGCGTTTCGCAAGAATTTTTGGGCAAATATCCCGTAAGCATTTTTCGTATCTCATAAAATACTTAAACGGTTTAAAAAATGACTAAATTTTATGGTTTGGGTTTTATTAGTTTAATTATTCATTCCGTAATCCAAATTTATACCCAAATTTTCTTTTAGTAGAAAATGTATTTTTTTTTAATTAATGCTTTTTCTCTAACTTAACAAGCTTATAATTTTGCGTGGTTCCATGAGTTCACGTATGATAAATATTCAGCCGTATATGTAGAAAAAACTTTTAATGTAAAAAAAATCGACCCCTTGTCGAGGCTGGATTAAATCTAGAAATTTTCCCGCCTTGTGCAATATCATATTCTAAGTTTCTTAATTTGATAGTTTAGGCTAAATTTACTATCTTTTGAATCACATTGTTCTTTGAAAAGGGATGCACCGTTAATCAAGCCGATCGATTCTAACAAAATACTAATTAAAAAACTCTTAAGTACGAAAAAAGAAATTATACAAGTCACGCATTATTATAACGCTACACTAACTGCCGAAACCGTCTATATAAAAGTATAGCCTGAAAAACAAATAAAAGTTAAGAAATATCCTGCACTTATTCAGCAATTCCAGGAGTTCGGCGTTCTTTATTATCAGAGTTATTTTAAAACATTTTTCATATTTAAGATTATATTTAATGCTGTGATTATGATAAATGTTTTTGTTTGTATCTTACTATAGATGGATCAAAAACAGATTTAGGCGTAGGAAGTGCTTATTGTATTTTCAAAAACAATAATTTTATACAAATCTGGAAAATAAAATAGAGTCATACAAATTCAGTATTTCAAGCAGAGCTATTGGCTATAAGAGATGCAATAACATATGCAAAGCAATTCTGAATAACCAGTGTTATAATTTCTGACAGTGCCTCAAGCATTCAAGCAATAGCTATTCATAGATGCTCTCCAAGTTCAAGATATACAATATTTACTCACATATTTTCCAATAGGATAGAAACCTAAACTACACTGGGCACACGCCCATATAGGAATATCGGGCAACGAAATGGCAGATAACTTGGCAAAAGAGGCAGCAAATGTTACTACAACAGCAATAACTTGTTTATTAAATCCAATATCACTTTTAATATAATTAAGATTTTGAACAAGACTTGTCAAAGGGAAACTCATGTGGTTACGAGACAAACTTTTATGTTATCTCGTAACCACATGTTACGGGCAGACAACATAAAAGTTTGTTGTTAAACATAAAATGTTGTCTGCCCGTGTTGTTCCTAAATCCCGTGTTGGTCTTACCAAAACCAACACGGAATTTTTAGATACAACAAATAATGCAATAGCATATCTTCTAACAGCACATGAGCCCTTCATTTCCTATCTTTTTCGTTTCGGCTTGTATCAACAGGAACAATAGATAAATTACCTGTTGAATGTACAATCACTAAAAACCTCCACTTTCGTCCTTTTACAAGTGAAAATGCCCAAGGATGGTTCAAACAACTATTCACGAGTAAACCTCTTCGCAAGAAACTTCAGTATTTAATGGAATATCTCATAGAAAATTGTGATAATCTAAAGGCAGCATAAATTAAAGCATCACAATTCCACATTCCCATCATTTCGACATAATCAGCATCATTTCAAGGCAGCATAACTTCGGTCTACAAATATGAAACTTACTCCAGACTAACTATAAACTTTATCAGAACTTACTTCAGACTAACTGTTTCGGCCACCAGAGTCGTCTGCCTGTCTGTGAGATCATTTCGCAAGGCGCAGTTCGCATGCGCAACTCGCATTAAGTAGCCTTATTTTCTCTAAACTAATTCAAATGTATATTATTGAAGTGCCTCAAATTCATTTATTTATTATGGTTGTAGGCCTCTGACATTTAATAATAGTTAGAAATTGCTTTATATCATATGCTTGTTTTTCCTGTAACCTGTAGTGACGCTATCCTTATCAGTAGACGCCGTCTGTTAGCACTCCCCATCTGGGCCCCTCTGAGAAATTTCAAGGGGATCTTGGGCATCGATGAATGTAAAAGGTTGCAGTTTTTCTGTTTTCGATTGCAATTTTTCTTTCAGTTCCCAAATAAAGAAAACAGTAAGATTAATTTATATTTCCTTGAATACATCTCTTAGAGTTATGAGCATATACTAATAAAGTGTGCCTCAACTTGTTAGACTAGTACAAATGTATAGTAAACTACGATGGTTAAATTATTAAATAAATATAATGTTTAAAAAAATAATTAACCATAAAAAATTCTGATATTTATTTATTTATTTAATTTTGCTGATATGCTCTCGCACTGTGTTTGGACACAATCGTATTTAGGACATTTTCTTACTTCCTTTCCTTTTCTTTCTATAGGCCCTTTTCAATTTTTTTCCCTCTCCATTACTTTTGGGCCATTTATTTTTAATTTTATTTTGTCCCATATTTTTTTCCTGGCCTTTAGAACTCGTATAAAATATACGAAGTTCCTTTTTACTCTCCTCTGAAATACGAAATTGCCCATTTTCTATATACCTTTCTTTCGCATCCTAGCTTGATTTTTCGCCCATCGTTGCAGAAAGACTTAGCGGGTGCAAAACAAGACATATGTCTTCTTTGTCTGTCTGTCTGTCTGTCTGTTTCTACAGTTGAAATCGCAAGAATAAAAGTTAACAGTCCACTCGCGTTGATATATTTTTATGTTTATTAATTTAAATTTAAGATATCGCTACGCAACACTAACTATTATCTTTATCAGTTAAATAAACTTTGACAGACTTAAGAACTGTGAGCTTTTATGAATAGTGAAATATTTATGAATTATGAACTTGTACGGATTTATATTTATTTTAAATAACCAGTTAAATTTAAATTTAAGTTACCTTTCTATAAGTCTTCATTCCCCTAATTATCAGTGCCAGACTATTTAAATTTGGTAGCGCGCGTAAGGAATGCAAATTCTACCAGTAGGAGAAAGAGTTTAAATATGGATGTTCTAGTAGGGAAAATAAGAGAGTCTGGGAAATCTCTGTGCGTGGTTGTACGCAAGCTCCGGCTTAGCATTTATTGCTGGTTAGACGTGGCTTTACAACTATTACCTTGCTGCCACTAGATTCATCTACGCGCTGTAGGATACAGAATTGTATGAGCCCTGTAATTTAATTCCGCTACTTGTTAATATCTTGAATTCTTGAGTTTTGATTCTACCGTTTCAGTTACCGCCCAAGCAAAGGCATAGTATGTTAGTGTCGAGTTGACGAATTATAAATAATTTAAAGTGTTTAAAAAAGGGTAGTTTTTACCCTTCTTCGGTGCAGTCACTATTCTCCAGTTTCTATACAACAGATAGACAGCAGTGTAAGGTTTTAGTTAAACTAACAAAGTTTTATTTTAATTTAAATCTTTCTATCTCTTCTCAGTTTCAACTTCCCGTCAGAAGAAGCGCGCGTTTTCAGCTTATGCTAATTTGAAGTAGAGCCAAGTACTATTTAAACCAGAGGTAGAAACCTCTCAGTGTGAGAGAGCTTTTAGTCTCAGATCACGGTCATTCTGTTCGACGTTCGCCTGACCAGCTAGCAGTTAAATTCCAAGCCATAGTGCTTACTACGTGATTGCTTATTGAAATAAATTTAAGTGCGCTAGTATTAGTAATTCTTGCTACGCACCATTTAATTAGAGGCCAACTCCGCGAAGAGCTCCGTGAGCAAAGATCAATTAAATTTCTATTTAGCTTTAGTTTAAATTTATCTTATTGTTCATTTAGACCCAAGTGTGGTCTTTTACTTTCTGTATCCCTCCCGAGTTGGGAAGTAATTTGTAAATAATATTGATTTAATAAAAGAGGATTTTAAATCCCTTCCAAGTGCAGTTATTCTTAAGCACAGTATCTACAACCAGAACATAGCTGTATTCAGCTCCCTGTTCCAGATCAGGACTTAGAGACTTTTCAGCTGTTCACGAAGATGTTTGCCAAGAACATGCACAGAACACTTAGTCCTGACAGCAGAACGTACAAACTACACTGCTCAAAACAATTAAAGGATATTGTAAGTTTTATATAAAATAAAGATATAAGGGAATTTTTTTTTTGCCGAAAATGGAAGAAGAGAATCACAAATGCAAATTTTTATGATTTTCAAACTGTGGAGTATGCTAATTTTGAGTTCGACGTCAAAAACGTCGCTTCAGTGGCAGCGAATGAAATTTGACTTTCAACTGAATGAAAGACAATGAAGACAAGGATGATCGGCATTCAGTGACTGCTTTGTTTCGATGAGTACGATGTCTCAGCGAAGTCATTTAACCGATTCAGAAGCTTGGAGAGTTGTTGGTAGGTTAGAAGGGGGCCAAACTCAAGCCGAAGTAGCGCAAACCATTGGAGTGTCACAAAGTGTGATTTCCAGGATCTGGAACCGTTTTTTGGAAACTGGAAGTGTAGGCCGAAGACCAGGGCAAGGTCGTAGACGGGCAACAACGCCCAATGAAGATCGTTATTTAGTGTTAACGGCTCGAAGACACCGAAATATGAATGCTACTCTTCTCCAACAACACCTTCGCTCGGCTACTGGTAGGACGGTTTCAACTCAGACTGTCCGAAACCGGCTCCATGGTGTAGGTCTGTATGCTCGCCGACCGATGGTATGTGTTAGACTAACATCAAGGCATCGTCGCGACCGCAGGGAGTGGGCAACAGAGCATGTGAACTGGAGGAGAAATGAATGGAGCAATGTTCTTTTTTCTGACGAGTCCCGTTTTTCTGTTCATCCTGATAATAGGCGTATTTTCGTCTGGAGGGACCGCGGCAGTAGGAATAATCCTGCGTTCGTGCACGAAAGTGTCAGATTTGGCGGTGGGGGAGTGTTGGTGTATGGTGGCATCTCCATTGACGGGCGCACAGACCTCTACATCATTCGAGATGGACCTCTGACTGGTCGCCGATATAGGGATGAGATCCTCAGACCTATTGTAGTCCCTTACGCTGCAGCAATCGGAGATGACTTCATTTTAATGGACGATAACTGCAGGCCACATCGTGCTAACCTGGTGGAGGATTTCCTTTTCGAGGAAGGAATCGTACGAATGGAATGGCCAGCGTGTTCTCCAGACATGAATCCAATAGAGCACGTTTGGGACGCTCTAGGAAGACGAGTTGCTGGCCGCCAACCACCCCCACAAACTCTCCAAGAACTGGAAAGAGCTCTTCTGGAAGAGTGGGACAGAATACCCCAACTCGTGATTAATAGCCTCATTGACTCCATGCCTCAAAGGTGTTCAACGTTGCTGGCCGTCCGTGGAAACCATACCCCCTACTGAAAATGATTTCCTTTGAAGAAAACACCTTTTCTTATTCTTTTTTCTCATATGCACAAATTGTGTTTTTTTCCTTTTGTACACAAATGCGCAATAAAATGCATTTTTTTCTTCCAAACATGTGTAATTTATTCTCATATAGCCTACTACGTCTGTCGACCATGCATCAATCAGCTAAAAAGTTTCCCAGCCACAAAATCCATCTAAAACCGCAATATCCTTTAATTGTTTTGAGCAGTATATTTATGAACTGTGAACTATTATTACATTTCAGCATATCATCAAATTCCTATATAATTTTTTATGTATATAACCAAAATTATATATTTAACTCATTTTGTATTTAACCATTTATATTCTACATTATGCATTCTGTACTCTATATACGTATTATCAAAATTTCTGTTAATATTTATATGAAATTCTGTCAGTGTATGTCAAGTATATGTCAAAATTATGTATATATCAAAATCAAATTTCAATTCTAATATTATAAAATTTAAATAAACATGGTCCCACTGTGTGAGCAATAAAGCTGAAAGTCTTCATGGCGGCACACTGCTCTCACCCAGTGGTCTCCTGTATCTTACTATATTAATGGCTGGAGCATTTCGTAAATTTTCGACAACTCTGAATTTGGGAGATCCCTTAGGTTATGTATAAGCACAAAATCAATATGAGTAATCGATATATATATATATACAAAGTGAATGATATTCCCAAGTTACATTTTTCAAACGTAATTCGTTTATTTGGTGAATCATTTAGTAGGTGTGCGCGCCTCGGGTTCTGTTTTGAGGTCAAATTAAGGTCTTTGCGAAAACGAAAATTCTTTGCATAACATTTTTTGTCTTTCGATGTTATTTTTTAGGATTTCGAGAGTGCCAAATTCGATTTTTAGTTTAAATTTAAGATCACACATTCATAAAAGAATGTTTGTAGCTACATAACATTTTAGCTTCTTCAAACTTATTATTTAATTTACTTGGGCTTTGACTTCATTTGGGCGGATAAGGAAAGATAGCAAGAGCATAGGACGCTGTTACGTCATATTGTTACATTATCACTGTAACGTCATACTTATTGATATGATTCCCGACGAAGCTGTATTTGATTTTTTCTTCCGTTGTTTGTCCAAAGACGTATATAGTTAATACAACTCATCTTGGTTTAGTGGAGAGCTTAAATTAGTTGCCAGTTTAATTAATCCTCCTACCTAAACAATTATATTTTAGTTTACGTAGTCAGAAAACTAATTAAGTGTTGTTATTTAATTACACTTAATTTACTTCCTTTATTTCGAAAGAACTTGTAAATTTTGTTATTCATGGTTAAGATTTAAATTTAAATGCGTGTGGATATACCGGTTATAATTAACAGCGCTGCCTTAGTTCTCATACGTCATTATGTTCATAATGAAACATGATATATGCAAGAACAGTTAGTTATCATTTAAAATTAAGATTCAAGTTTTAATTACTTTTGCTTATATAAAATTCATGCTAAGAATCAATCGAGTAATGCATTTGCCTCAGGTAGAGTAACAAGCGGAGCGAAAGTGAAATAAAATAAATTAAACAATAAGGAGAATTAGAGACGAAAAACTATTTGTGAGGCGACAGTTGAGAGATTTCCTTTAGGCGTTAAAATATATCAAGCACATGTCTAATGGGAGGATAAAACATAATTAAGCTTAGCTTATTTTAAATACCTTTTTTATCATTTTTCATAATCATGCATCTATTTATCAGAGCGGTAATATAGTCAAAGATCAAATGCCATTCTCGAAGTTGAAAAAGTAAAGAAAAAGCAAAAAATATGAAAAAGCGATCAAACGTAAGGGAGAAAAGTGAAAAGATAGGCGGGAACCAGAAAGAAGGAACTATCGTTAAATTAACTAAGCAAATAGACAGAAGTGTAAATAAACTTTTCTAAATAGGTTTCTCAACAAAACCAATAGGAGGAACTTACTTTTGCTTTGCTAGGACAAGATTGTAAACAGAAAGAGTGCTCCAGAAGGGATAAAAGAAGGAAGATTACTAAAATTGCTAGAGGTAAAAGGCTATTAACATATTGGTTTATACATACTTCTAGTCATTAAAATTGCAACATCGTGAAAGAAATTGTCGGTTAGCAATGAATTTATGTAATATATTTTCATGATTATATGATGTAAAACATAAAACTAATAGAAATGCACTGCATATGCATAATGAACGCCACTTATAATCAGTATAAAACTACAAGATGAGGTAATGGGTTTCCCATAAAAGAATTTGTTTATTCGACTAGAATAAATAAGTAGGAATTATAATATGACTGGAATATGAAGTTGGGATGTGCAGCATTATGTGTCCAAATGTGATTGCACGAGAATAATAGAGTTCAGTCACTGTGGATTTTTGTATTGGCCAGTTGTTGCTCCCATTAATCGAAATCCGATTATTTTCATGAGGATACAGAGCATATGCGTTCAGGAATGGCATGCAAGCTCAAAATGACCTACACATAGCACTGCTCGACAAAATGGACCCCTTAGGGGAATGTACCGTACGTTTAACCACATCCCTTATCATTAAAAAATACGCTCTATAGCCATCACCACCGAAAGAAAAATGCCTTGGCACTTGGATCGTGGCGTCACCAGCAGCGGGTAAAAGAAAGAACACGCTCGCATGTATTTAATGCTGTACAAGTTAGAAATTAGACTCTTTCGCTCTTTAATCCATTCCCTATCGATACGAATAGTTTATTAATTCAGCGTGTTTCTTCTTACACTATCGTATTTAAGACATTTACGTTTTTAAAATTTAGGTTGCTTTTAAATAATTCGCAATTTGTTGTAATACATGCAGTTGATGAACAATTCTACAGCACAGCAAATATTACATGATTAGTAAAAAACGTTTATTGAAACACTTCATACTTAAACATTTGTTACCGTTCAAAAGTTATTTATTCGAGACACTAGAGTTTTCAGTGTAATAAATAGTAATAAAGGTAATATAATATACGCAGTTTTGAACTTTAAGTGCTAACTTCAAAATCTTCACATAATTCGGTCGATCAAGAATAACACCTAGTCATATATTAAAAAAAGTACTGCAAATTACCAGAAAATTTTCAGATGTTCTAGAATTATCCATAATTTGCATTACTGGCATTTCTAAACAATTATATACATAAGAACAAATAGAACATAAAATAGTAAAGAGAATATACAAGATTTTCAGAAAATCGGTTACAAACTTCCAAGAGAACACTTAGACGATGGAAGAACAAACAAACAGATCATCATCAAAGAAAATGTTCGAAATTACGTTCGAAACGTACCTTCAACATCGGATCGGGAAGGGTGTTCCGGTGAACTGGCCAGCAATATCACTTGCATTGACTCCTTCCAGACGTCACTTGCATTAACTACTTCCTCTTGGGGTAGTCAATGCAATGGTCTACGCAACCACCGTTAGAAATGTAAGAAACTTGTTGCCCGCATCGTAGCAGCTGCTGGGGAAGTCCGGGACATGCCCGGTATTTTCAAGAACATCAAATCTTTCATGTGCCGGAGATAGGCTTGCATCACGCCCGGGGTCGTAATTTCGAACACTTCTTTGATGATAATCGTTGTCTGCTTTTGTTCTTGGTTTCTGCTGTACTAAGCATAATAAACATGTTTTCTTACCCTGTTCATGTCCTTCCTTTCTCGTATTTTGTGTTGTCACGACGACGCTAAGAAAGAGTTTTCCGACTATGCATTGCTATGGGATTTTCCATCAGCTAGGGATATTCTATGTCTCTTGAAAGTCTGTAACCAATTTGTTGAAAGACCTTTACATATATATGCATTGATATATATCAGTAAAGACATAAAGTAAGAAATTTAAAACCTCCTCCTGACGACGTGGCATTGAAGTTGATCGAATTCCTCTTTTATTTGTTTTTTTTTCTTTAAATTTCATTGAGTTTTTTAATTGGGGTATTGCTTGTTTGAAGTGTTTTGGTTTTAAGAATTTCTGAATTCTTTTTTGTATTTATAGGATTCTTCAAATTTACTTATGAATTTGGATTTTTGGTCTTTGTGAAAAATTGGTTCTAAATTTCTTACTTTGTGTCTTTACTGATAATTTTTCAGCAGCTTAATGCGGGAAAATACTAGTCATGATTATACATTATGTTTTTTAAAATGTTTTGTAACATATATACACACACACATACACATATATAATTATATATATGTGTATGTGTGTGTGATAATTTTACCGCGTAGTCATGATGGCAGAGCGACAAGAAAAGACGAAGATGACGAAACTGGATTTCGAGAAATCACCAATCTTTATTTTCACACTTTAGTTTTACACACCAATTAGTTTGGCAGACACTTATTCAATCATAATTAAATATGATAAATTTCTATGTGCATTGTTTTTTTTAAATGACGTAAGCATCTGAGAAGCGAAGCGGCAGGGCAGTGGGGAAGCAGTGGATTAGCAGTGGGCACTGGGGATTAGCAGAGACGAAGCTAGGAGAAGAATTACGTATTTTTTGTGCCAAAAGTATTTATACTAAGTACTTGCAGAAAGTACTCTGAGCTATGATGGGTTAATCTTAGATTGTTGCATAACATAGAGGGATCTGGAATTTCGAAAAACAGATGAATTTAGCGGGAGAGCAACAAATCTAGAATGTTAATGTTGAGGTCGCCAATTATTCTTAAAGCAGCTACCGTATTTTGTTATATCTTTACATATATATGTTGAATAATGTATGCCATCCTTTTTACAAACAAGATTTCAAAGTTGTTTTATAACAAATGCTATAGATTTTGCAATGTGCTTGTCACTATCATCATTATTAACAATTTTAACATAAAAATAGAAGTTTTTATAACATTGTGAAAACAAATCTTTGTTTCGTGGCTTAGAAATATTTATAAAGCATCTACAATATTATAAAGCCTCTTTACTTCATTTGTTACTTTAGGATAACTCTTTATTTGTTATTTTAATTCTATGTTGCCGGTAAGAACACTACACTTAAATTTTTTTATGTTATATGTTTATGTTACAGTACTACAGATTATGTTACAGTACCACAGATGTTTTTATGTTACAGTACTACATGTACTACAGATGTTTTATGTTACAGTACTACAGATGCTTCAATAATTGATGCAGAGGGAGTATCAATAATATCAAAAAAGACTTTAACGAATTTGAAAATAATTGCCAGAGTACGAAGAATTTTCTCTTGTTTTATGCGCAATAGAAACTGAAAATGTGTAAAAACATTTTTTTTTGTCATAAATTGCCTTACTGGTAAGACTTACATCAAGTGCAAACTACAAATTCTTTCCACCAGTAGTATCTTTGCTTTCATCAGCACTTTTCTAAAAAATTGAAGATTTAGTTGAAACATATTTTGGCCAGTTGGACAATTGGCGGGGGGGGGAGGTAAAGCACCCTTTCGTGGCATTAGACGAGTCAAATTTATTTCTATAGAAGTTCCTTTTTCTCATCAAAATGCTCAGTTACTCTCTGAATATATGGTTCAAGGAAATATTTTTCCCAAATAAGAAGAAAAACAAATTCTGTACCTACTACCAATACAGATTCACAAGCAAATCGTATAAATCAACTGCGTAAAATGAAAATTCAGTTTCCATATAAGGCCTTAGGTTTCTATTCGGGAATAAATTTACGGAACTGGAAAATGCTATATTGCTGTATTTCAGGATATATACGTATTGTTCTGATACAGCTTGTGAAGATTCCGGGAAAACTTAGGGGATCCTTCTTTTGTATTATTACCTAAAATGTTATATTTTTAATTACTATGTCAATCTATTTCATTCCAAATTTAATTAAATGCTTTCGTATTGATAACTACCTGCAATGTTATTTGTTAACTCATAATTAACTTTAGAGTTTACTGAATTCAGAATATTATAAATGTTTAATAATATCAAACATGAAATAAGACTTAATTTTGGGGTTATCGAGGAATACATAATTTAGCAGGAGTAATCAACCTTTTATACATACACCCACTTTATAGGCAGTAAAATTTCTACACCGCCCACCACTGTAACTTCATGTAGCGCAACTTCAAGGAAGTTTTCAAGTGGGAGTTTAGTAAAAACATATATAGTTAAATTTATTTATACCATAATTCACAATATTAAACTTTTAATAGACAGAAAATTCATTAACAAACAACAGAGCCGTATAAATATACGGAAGCAGGGAGAGTACTGTACGAAGGGGAATCAAGTAGAGACCTAAACTTTAAGGGATGTCTACGTATAAGCACATCCATGCATGTTTCAATCTTCCCTGATTATTATCAGGCAAAAACCTCCACCGCCCACCGTGAAAGTTACACCTACTAGTGGGCGAATAAAACTAGTGGGTGACTTATATCGCCCACTAGTGGGCGGTAAGGACCTGGTTGACAATCGCTGGTTTATAGTATCTTTTCAATTAAAAATTTGTAAAGGATAAAAACCTGACAGCTTTCTAAAAAAAAGATCTTACGTACCTCGGAATGATGCCGAGTCGGTATAGCGGTTAGCGTCGGTGACTGCCGTACTGTAGAGGGGCATTTTTTTTAAGGAGACATGAAAAATGAGCAATGTCCTCGCCGGAACTCGACCCTCGGACATATCAATATGCACCAACTGTGCTGGCCATTGCACCACGAAGGCATGCTAAGAAGACGGGAGAAATACGTCATATACTCCCCCTTTTAAAGGGCGACTGGGGATTAGAGGAACCAGTCGCCAAACCTTGGTGTTGGGCAATAATCATTAATCACATTTTTTAGTTCGGGCGCCACTGTAGAATTGTTAGGTTTTTTTTATGTCAGGAAACTGGAGAAATAAGCAATGCCCTCGCCGGGACTCGGACCTCTCTAATACGCGCCGAGTGTGCTGACCATTACATCACGAAGGCATGTTAAGAAGGTGAGAAATCTTATAGTGCCGAAGGGCCCTGATTCGAATCCCGGAGAAGGCATGGATGTTTGTAAATGTATAGTGTCGTGCAGCATGGCGGCACTCTAAACATGCATCGAGCCGAAGGTCCTCTCGTGTGGTTTGATGGAAGAGGAGATGGGTGAAAGACCCTCGGACCCGTCCCCTCGGGATGTTCTCCATCAAAACTGGTTGCGGAACTGAGCTAAATCGCACTGTCACTTGTAAGGTTCTCAAGACTGTTGTCAACGAGAGGCTTACCTTCCGCTCCTTGCCACGAGGAATGTCGTGGACTTAGACTAATGTTACTGTCAGGTGACAGGTGACGGAGGACGGGGACGCCTGACGTATGACAGAGGCAAGCAGGCATTTGT